>JAOPGA020000969.1:0-58308 GCA_026419775.2 Acrasis kona
TAAGAAACTCTTGTTTGGAGGGTTGCAGAAGAATTTGTTTGCGGCGACGGATCAAGCGGGAAACTCACTGTTGTTTTTTTTGTTTTTGTTGCATGTTCAACTTTGGGCACCGTTAACGAACGGTTCAGCCGCGCACTGTTTGTTGATAGTTGTCTTAAGTTTCGGTAGCAAGAAAGGCATATCTTTTTGGGGCCGAATCAGTAAACGGTAGAAATGCTGCTCTTAGGTACTACTCAAACTTCAAATTGCGACGGCATTCTTTTTTACAGTGTCCGCGATCAAATAGTACGTGCTTTTTACGTATTGATAGAATTTACGACGCTTGTCGTCGTCCCTGTAGTACTCCCTTACTTCAATAGTATCCATTTTACAACTGAGAATTTGTGTGTTGGAAAAGTGTATGTGCCGGGGTGTGCCGAGAATATTTTTTTGAGAGAACTCATCAAAAGCTTGTGTAGAGCAAGAATACATAAAAAGTATTGTTGGGCTTGTTTGGTCCTTCAAGATTTCAAATAATTTTAATGATTTCGCCTACTTAAGGGCTAMAGATCTGTTACTTGATCCTATAGTTGATAGCACAATTGAACACAAGCATGGTCACAATTATGATCCATTGATGATTGATTACAAGATAGACAAAATGATCCATAGTATGATCCAAATTATGAGCACTCAGATGATTCTTTTTATAATCCATTTTTTGATCGCAAATTTGATCGATAACAAGATGGATCATAGGTTGATCGATTTTATGATTGGTGTCGATCAAAACAGATTTGCAAAGACTTCAATTAACACTATTGTAAAAATCATCAATTCAACACACTAACTCGCGATGGGAAAGAAGGGCAAAGGATATTCCTATGATGATGCGGGAGACTATGGCGAGCATAGTCATCAAAAGTAATAATTACCAAAACATCTCGACTTACATCACAGAAAAGGGGCGAAGACTGGCGCACCAAAAAAGAAAAGAGGATCAGCCGTAGGGCACTATACAAACAGAGGTTACAGAGGATATAGTGTTGATGATCAACCCTCTTCTGCAAGGGATCTACACTCACCCTCTGAACCAAAGAAGAAGGGAATACAAACAGACTTTCGTATACCCCTTGCAATGTGGGATTTTGAACAATGTGATGCGAAAAGATGTACAGGTAAAAAACTAGAACGCTTAAACATGTTGAAGTCAATTTCACTCCATACACCATTTCGTGGAGTGGTTTTGAGTCCAAATGGAACACAAACAGTTAGTCCATTGGATAAGGACGCTGTGGAAAAATACGGAGCCTGCGTTGTTGATTGTAGTTGGAACGAAGTGGACTCTATTCCATTCCATAAAATGCGCATGGGATATCCTCGACTACGTAATTGATTCAAAGTGAAATTACACATTAACATTTTTAGTTCCATTCTTGTTAGCCGCTAACCCAGTTAATTACGGCAGACCCATGAAGCTTTCTTGCGTAGAAGCACTTGCTGCCACAATGTACATTGTTGGGCTCAAGCAAGATGCCTCTAATCTATTAGCCAAGTTTAAATGGGGAGAAACATTTATTAATTTAAACAGAGAGTTGCTTGATGGTTACGCCGCAGCAGAGAATGGAGAGGGAGTTATTAAGGTTCAAAATGAATACATTGAAAGTTGTGAAAAAGAGGTTAGAGAGAAACAAGAAAGGAAACAAAACGACAATCATAATTACGATGGAAACAGTGATGAGGAATATAGCAGTGATGACGAAATACAAACAATAAGAAATCCAAACCGACCCATTCACAGCGAAAGTGAGGATAGTGAAGAAGATAGCGACGATAGCGACGACGAAATACCGATAACTAGAAATCCTAACCGACCTCTTCAAGAAGAAAGCGAGAGCGAGAGCGAAGATGAAGAAGAACCATTACAAAACAATGAAGACAAATAATAAAAAAAGTATCAAACAAATAACTTGTTTATGTTTAATTCTTCACAAATTTCATTCAATTGCTTAGGACCTGATCCTTCCCATAGCGCCTTGTTATTACTCGTAACAGAAGAAATAAGAATGTCCATGACATGATTAAAATGCAAGTCATATGGATAATATATACAGAGACACGACAAGTTTTTAAACGATTCAGAAGACAGAAAATCTTTGTTTTGAGCTCTCATGATCCATACCATTAAAGTAGTGGACGGTTTATGTTCTTGAATATAATCACTTGCTTGGATGACAGGGTCAGTTGGAGCCTCGCCATTACTATCCGCTTCACCTTTGCCAGAAACACTTTTCTTTTTCTTGACCCTACCTGATCTTGTTAAGGTCCGAAGACGTTCTGAGTCTGCCTCTTCGCAGAGTTTTACATCTTTTTGTGTACCAAATTCGCTCGCGACTAACTTGTAGCAGTCGTTGATATTGTCATTTGAAGTGAAGACACTGACAACCTCCTCCCTCATATGGTCACGGTCAGCTGAACGCTTCTGATAACCTTGATATATTTTCGTTATTATGTAGTTTTTCTAGTTAAACATGTTATAGTGCACCTACTATTAATGCTCACTTTTACTGAAAATATAGCACCCCATTTTGCTTTTATCTGACAGCCTTCAGTGGTGCAACCTTGTGTAAACTTCACCATCACATGTCGCGGGCAGAAGGGTGTGACGGCATGCTCTACATCTTTGCTGCTCCTTGAACCTCCTCTCGGCATTATCACCTCAGAGTGGTGATGATCTTCTAGTTGGCTATCTTTTTGTAACCGAGCATTTGAATGGAGAACTCGATCAATACTTGACTCATAATTTCCCCCTGTTTTATTTAGTTCCACGTGGGTACTTCAAACAACAATGAAAGTCTTCATAACTTCAAAATTAAAAATGTTTAATTTCAATGTATATTGTGTTTTATTTCTGAGACCTTATAAAAATCGTGAAACATTTGATTTGTCTACCACTGGAGCTTTCCCCCCTACTTCCTCCGCTGGTACCATTATTGTGTTAAGCCACTTCAATTGATTTTTCCTTAAAAAAGGCCATGATGGTATACAAACCAATCCTGCCACTACTAGACCAGCAGCCGAAATGATTAAAGTATCACTGAAGCGTTGTGTATAAAATCCATAAACTGTGCCGATGACTGCAAATGCAATCATTATGACTTGATAAAGAACTTCTGCTTTTTTCTGTCCTTGATAATCGACATTGTCGCTAAAGTAGTCCATGATATGATGCGTGGGCAACCAACAAACACGTTTCTTACAAAAAATCTTGAAATGCTTAGGGGAACAGGTGCTGTGTTGGCGGTCAATCAGATCAAGGCAAAGAGCTGCCAAGTATTAATCACGCAAAGTACAACTAAACAGAGTACACGTAATTGTTCGGTACGAAATGAAGAAGAAAACAGACCGGTATACTGTTGGGAAATTGACCCGAGAATATATCAAACTTTAAATTAAATGTATCATATATTAAATTTATTCCTATTTACGTTAACAACATTTATCTCAACTCTGGTTAAAGATTTTTATGCAAACCGGTACATGTCAGACACATTAAAACACTCTTACATTGACTCTCCACTGTCGTAGTCTTCATCAATCTCGACCTCCTCCTCGCTTGTTTCGGTGACCACTATATTTTTTGTAGAACTCACATTTTCTCTTTTTGATTTTGCATTTTTAAAAGCCTGTTTTTTAGTGTCGTAGGCATCTTGTGAAGATGGGTATGAAAACGCATTTTTTGATTGACTGGCTTTTGGAAGTGACCTCACCAAATGCTCGAAATCAGTTTCATCTCTCTCAAACTCTAATTGAACAAGCTCTTGTAGCCTATTAACCTCATGGTATATTTTGTGGATGTTTCTAATTTTCGTGTTCATGTCGTCTAGTAACTCATTTCTGTATTTTTTCAATGTTTTGTTGTTGTTGTTTTCCCTAACTATGTAATTATCAAGTCTTTGTTGAAATCTACTATACGCTCCATCAGCTCTATAGACCAGGTACTTTAGTCTATCAGGAGAAGAAAGGGTAAATAATTCACGCCAATTTAGTTCGTCTTTTTCATCGGATCTTATATGTGCTTGTGAACCAAATCCTTGTGTAATTTTACTAAATTCCGGCCTGGGTCTTCTTTTCTCTGAAGTTGATTTTGTTAATCTCTGTACAACCTTATCGTTATGACTAATTCTTTCTGCGTACTTTTTTGCTCTAGAGCTCATCTTTAGAGCATCATCATGTCTCTTCGAATCTACTCTAGCCGATATATTTTTGAATCTATTGGGTTGAGCGCTTGAAGGTCTCCTCTTTTTTACAACCCTCCTAACCTGCTCCACTTCAATAACTTCGTTCTTCTCAGGCGTTTTGATGTCACGTTCAGTGACTAATTTGTTTGCATCTACTGCTTGGATCACTTCTGTTACTGTTTTTGTTTGCACATTCGCTACTTCAGGTTCATGTGTGCCTTCTGCTTCAAATTTATCTTTGTTTGAGAACACAGCATTCCTGTTCTCAATAGGAGAATATACCTCTGTAGAAAAAGATGCGGAGCGATTTTTTTGCATCATCAAGCTTGCAGAACGCGGTCGAGAGGGAGATTGGGGAGATCTAATACCTCCTTGATCGAATGTAGATACATTAAGATGAGCAGGAGATTGAGGTCTTACGTCAACACTAGCAGTACTAATACGAGCCCTATTGGTCGCATTCGACTTGACAGAATTGAAACCATGAAAAGAAGATACACCAGGAGAGGTCCAGGGCGAAGTGGGTCTTGGTTGTATTTGAGATTCTTGATTTGTTCCCAAGAGCGCCTTAGCCATCATACGATTGGCGTCTACAATACCTCTTAAGCTATTTTCTAAAGCCAATGTCGCCTCAAGCATCATTTTGGGAGATGTCACCTGAGAATTAGCATGTAAATTGGTAGCTGTCGGTGTTGGTTGCACATCGTACGCCTCTATGTGATTATTATTGGACACTCTGAAATCTTGCCCAATGTTATCAGTTGATACGTGCTCTTGAACAGCCCTGTGCGGCCGTGTAGTAGATACAGGCGTCAACACTGGATCTAGATCAAGAGATTTAGGAGGATCCTTTTGTCTTGTGGGTGGTCTAGTAGGTCCTGCTGAAGGTGCATTCTGTATTTCTGACTTTTCAATTGTTCGTTTGGTCACAATTTCCTCATTACCATCTTCATCATAATAATGATAGTGATGAACTTCAGATTGCTGTTCTTTGTTCTTAGAAGCTGGTCTAGTTAATTTTTTCTTGATCACTTCCATCTTCTTCTCAATCTTGTTTACAATAGGTTTCTGAATTTGGTTGTCTGAAAGAGTCTTTACAGATTTAATATTCGTCGTATTGTTTATTCTAACAGCCCTTGATTCGCCACCGTGCACACTTTGAAAGGACTTTTCTTCCAATTGTGCCTTTGTTTGGAATTTTTGATGTTGGTTTTGGTGTACATGTTTACTAACAGTACTTGAAGAAGGATCTACAGCTATAATACTGACCCTGGATGTGTTACTTCTAGCAGAGGTATTGCTACCACTTCCACTACTATTACTGTTGATAGATGGCTCTGTGGTGCCTGATGATAAATTTACTTTTTTACTTGTATTTGAGGGGTCTAGTGGTATAATTGTAGTAGATTGACCACCTAAATCGTGTAACATTTTTTTAGCGTCGTTTTGAGTAACATTTGGTGCAGAAACGTTGACAGATTCTCCTTTTAACTTCACATAGCTTCCAAATTTTGACCGTTGCTCTGGAAGCTTTCCAGCATTATCAATGTAAGTTTGTTGATATTCTTGTCCATGTCTTGAGAAATGTTCAGGAGCAATCGCTGTAATGATAGCTGGAGCTGTATGAATGTCATCTGGTATTTCTCTTTCGTCTTCATAATCTACTTCGTACATTGGTTCAATACGCGCATCCTGTATTAGTCTGTCAACATCAATTTCGTAATGTTCGTTCATTTCTTCTTCTATTTCTTCGTCACTTATAACATCATATCGTCGCTTAAAAGTCTCCAAAATTCTATAAAAATTCATTAGTGCCCTATGAGCTGAATGCGTACGCTTGTATGCTTGTGGAATAAGTAGGAGCTTCATTCATAATATAATCGTCTCCTGTTTGACGTGCTCTTCTTTGAATAAGGTCGTGCTTTTGATTCAATCTTTCCATTTGAGTGAGAACAGCGGGTAGCGATTTGAATTGTCTGCGTATATTAGACCGTCTCTTCAAAATTAACTAACCTTGGTTCAGTCCTAACATCTTCAGGGTAGACATCATCCATATTAGAGTATATTACAATTTAAATGCTAGTAACGTTAACTTGGTTGAGCGCGTAGATAAAATCACTACTCGCCGAAAAATAGAAACAAGAATAAATGCCACAAAACAGAAGTGAAACTCTACGCATACTCATCAATAAACAAGTAAATAAATAATCACTATGTTTTATTAGGAGACCGTTCTTCCAGAGAGACGATATCACGAAAACGTTTCAATTCGCTAATGTCCTTTTCTTTTGGATCTTTAAGTGATTCAAATTCCACGCTGTTTATTATTCTAAGCGAGTCTGATACTATTTGATGCATCTCCTTCTCTTTTTGTGTATAGTCATCGCCACACTTTAAAAAAGCGAGATGATTTAGAGTAGAAAAGCTTTCATAACTTTGTGTTTGAACATGAAGAGTTTTGAACATCGAGGAGTCATTGAATGTGGAAGCAATCTGATAAGCCTTTTTAAAATTTTTACAATTGATTGAATAAGAAAAGTATCTCTTGTACACATTCCGAAATGCACAATTTGAAATTTGAGAAAATACACAAGTATACCGTTCAAGAATGGAATCTAGATACTCTACAACATTTTTTTGAAGATGCGGCACTTCAATTCTTATAATTAAGTATTTTAAAAATATCATCAAGCAATTGTAAACTTCTATAGTGTCCGTCATGTTTCTTATAACACTGTAAGATTCTCTTATATCCCCTTTCTTCAGATGCATGGTTACAAAATAACTGTCATCTATTCTATCAGTTGACTTGACATCTATTTTTAATATAACAATAGGACCGTGCTTGAATATTACCACAATATTCTGACAAGTTCCCTTGGAGAACTCTGAATCATCGAGCTGTAGTGGGTTACAAAACTCGGCCATCTCTATTGCAGATTCTCTACCCAGAATGTTATCACAGTGAATAGAATTACAATAAAAGGACCCAGTAGCATCCCTTACTTGTAGTAGATTAAGACCAAGGTCAAAAAATAATATCTCTTTACGGCAGCTATCATTAGCTATCATACCAATCATTATTAAAGATCCAGAAGGGTGCCATCGCACAAAAAAAGGGTCAGAGTACTTTTCAGCTGTTTGTATCGTTATGCGCTTAAATTTTATGCCCCTGCCCTCGCTTTCTATGCTTGTGTTGATTAATGAGTCATTTCTAACATGTAGACGAAACGACGTCCACAATCTTATGGATCCATCTTCGCAACACACACATATATGCTTTTCAGCGGGAGCTATAGCGCAACATAAAACGCTAGAGGTAGTTTCTAGCTCTCTCGTCGATTTCTTTACAAGAGAATTATTTTGAATATCGTATATATTCCATAAGAATTTAGTGTGGTTAATTCTTTCGCACAAATGTATAGAATGTGGTCTTTGCGTCGAAAATTCAAAATATATCAAGTCGTGTGGTTCAGCATCTATCCTGCCTATTAGCTCGAGCGGTTCCTCTACTTTGCTGTCCAAAAACTGTACTATATAGCCTACAAATAATAATTTGTCGCTATAAAGTGCTGCAAAGCAAGTCCGCTTTTCGTTAATTTTGATTTCTTTACATGTAAGTGAGCGCGTGGGTAGTGTCAAATTAAACATCTTTTTGTTTCTACCCTGTTGCTGTAAAAACATTAATGCTGAATCTGCGCCGTAGGAAGAAATCATAAAACTATCACACAAACACGCGACCCTTAATGCACCTCTAAGTAAACTCGCGTTCGTTTTGTCGAATGTTATTCCATCCAAGTCGCTTGTAGCGGGGCTTAATGTAAATGTAACTATCGCTCCCTCGTCGGAAACAATGGTAACTTTTCCCTGTGTGTGTCGCAAATGTATAATGTCACTCGAATAAAAAATTTGTTCCGCTTCAATAATAGAGTTGGTGAGCTTTTTTGATAGGCTAATTGTACATCCCCTCTTTATGTAATATTGTTGTTTGTATCTTTCATATGATGTTGGTGCAGAGCTGTTGTAACTGTATCCATCTAAAACAGAGTTATGTGATGAGAGATAACGAGTATTTTCGTCTTTGATCGAAAACACCACCACTCTCAACGACAAGCTCATATAAATTACAAAAATGCGGAAGACAACTTGGTTATAAAATTATTGATGGCAATAATGCATCTATGATGTTATTAAAAGCGTTTGGAATATAATTATCAAGATAATATCGGATCGATAAATTGTACACCTTTACAAACATTGAATTCACCTGTTTAGGTTCATGTTTTTGAATGAATCGGACAATTTCAATAAAAATCAACCTAAATCAAAATCAAAAGAAAAAACCAAAGACGGTATAACCAACAGTCATGATTCTATCAATCTCTCTTGCTGAACTTAGTAAACTAGAACACAAAGAGCCGAAGGCACAAGCCGAAATCAAAAGATCTCAGACGTTTAGGTTCTGGAATCATCTTCTAACCAGAAGCAGTGGAGAATATCAATCATTTTGGGGAACTAAATAGTGTAAATAATATAATATAATAAAGTATTCATCACATGTAATTAGATCTACATTCGTTTTGAAAATCAAATTGATTAGTTGTAGTAAATATTGCAATACAGACAAGCTTACTAACACCCAAGAGATGGTTATGTTCGAGATGAACCAGAATTCAACTATACCATCCACATCGAGCAAAATAAGAGCGACAAAATATACAAAAGATTGTAGAACGCTTTCCGTCAACAAAGCTGCAACAGACGATCGAAGGTAAATGCACTGAAAGATATAAAAATGCAAGCACAGAGTATAGTACTTCCAAGGGTTCTTGAAAGATTATAGTCGAACTTGATAGAACGGAGTGGCACAGGAAAAGAAATTAGATGTTATTTACACAGAAGAAACTCCACTTCGGTCAAATCCAGTGGATTGTCCAGGCATAACAACATCGTCCACAAACAAAGATCTGAAAAAGCGTCTCGCGGTATAATATCGCTTCTGCGTTCGTCATTAGATTTTCGCTCCACATTTTCTCCTCGAAGTCGAGACAATTATAGAGAAGCCACGTACTTACCTGTCGATAAAATTTCAATCCTCTGTTTTCACAACAAACAATATGCTAAACAATGCAGAAAACAACTGGAGAAGAAGCTGTCACTCTTCCTGTGTGAGTTGGTTGTAAAGTCGGGAGCTGTTACAAATTTAATTTTCTCCGTGAATGTCTCAAAGTTCTACCCCTACAACACGCTTGCTCGTTGAGGCACAACAACAGGCCTCTCAAATTATCGCTGAAGCTAGAAAACGTATGAATACTTTTCACTACGACGAGTAACAAATTAATTTAGTTAAGCAGGTAAGATTAAAGCAATGCAAGGAAGAGGCCGAGAGGGAGGTTGCTAGATACAAAGATTCACGCGAGAAGCAATTCCAACAAAAGAGAAATGACACAACAACAGGAAGCAGCGACTCTTCTGTGACATTACAGTACCAAAAGCAAAAGGCCATCAACGACATTAACATTAGCGCAGAAAGTGCCAAACCCCAAGTTTTAAAAAAGATCATAGACCTTGTTACAAACGTTGACACCTCCATCTCCGAAGGACAAATGACTCACATACAAAGGAAACTTGAAGACGGACAGCCAGCGCAACCAGCGGAAGAGCAAACCAAAGCTCCCCGCAAATCGAAGGAAGACAGCAGTAGGAGAAGAAAATTGGACGATGACGATGAGCCCGAAGATGACTTTATGAACATTTAAAGCACTAATAAACTACAGTTGAAAATTGAAGTTCTACAATTTAATTGAATTGTCTTTAATCGTACAATATCTAACAAATACAAGCCTTTCTGATTGACGACATCTCTGCAAAACATTTCAGTTCTGGAAATGTCAATATGATACATTATGCGGAATGATGAAATTGTTGCCAATTGTATGTGCTCCCCAACGATGACGCATAAAAGTTACAAGCTAATTTGAGTCTTGATTAAATCCACTTGAAGTTCTTTGTTCTCTTGAAAAACTGAATAATTCTTAGTCTCTTGGTTATCACAATACTGAAATCACATCAGACTATCAACTTTTCATTCCAGTACTTGATCGGCGAAGAAGGGGCTAAAATTCAAAAATGAATGTAATAGACAACCCCATTGGCGTCATTGATGGACTGTTCGAACAGGACAACAGCGATGGATTTATTCAAAGAGTAATGGAGCATTTCAATAAGGAACTTGGAAATCAAGAAGTATACAACAAGGTTGGTACCCACATTAATTCCCATTTTCAATTCTAAGATACCAGTGTTGAGTGACGTGAAATCATTCTCGAGAATGAAGACTAACCAACTTGTTAAATATATTGGTTTTGTACAAGATGCACTACAACAAGAGTACTTTGGATCATTCTACGTCAAAGATGGAAGGAAGAAGACTACTTTCTTCAGAGACTATGTTGACGATATGACATACGATGACATGGACGAAGATAACTCCTCTCTCGCCGAAAGAAATGTATTCTACTGTATACCAATACCGGGGCAGTCACCATGGACAAAATCCAATCAAAATCAGACCACTGTTGAAAATCAAGAACAATCAAACAAAGCAAAAAAAAGAGACAGACCAGATTCTGACGATGAAGATCTACCAAGTGACGAAAGCTATGGTAAGCATTACGTAAAGAGATAAATTTTAATCATCAAGGAACTGGAGCGAAGAAGAGGAATACAAACCAACAACGTCCAGAAGTAGAAGAGAAAAATGCAACAAGTGTTTTTAATTTTGGTGTACCTCAAGATGGAGTCGCAGCCGCCATCAAAGTTTATGAAGATGTACCATTCAAACTTTGTGACATTGTCGAAGTCATAGGAGTGTTGAATTTTGATGCACAGCACGAATTCAGTCAAGAGTAAGTTATTACTCTTCCATCAACTCTAATACCTGTCAGAATTGATCCTTTTGGAATTCAATTAGACCAACTACCATCAAGCATAGTACCTAGAATCCATGTGATCTCTTACAAGAGGTATGATTCCATACACGATCCCTTCATTAAAGGTTTGTTCTTTCTTCAAACACTCTTACGTAACGTTCGTTAGTCCCCTCTGAATCATTTTTGGCGACGCTAAGTACCCTTCGAAATGATCTTGTACGTTATATATCAAAAGCATTAAAAAATGATACATTAGCTGCACAATACGTTCTAATGAATATCATTTCTTGCATGTAAGTAACATACTTTATTACATTTTTACAAAACTCACTTGCAGTCAAGTAAGATCAAGTGGACTAACGATCGGATCATTCCCATTAAACATCTCACGTGCGGATTCCTCTACATCAACAGCTCTCCAAAAAGTCATTCAACAATTCGTTCCTGCATGTCACCTGCTACCCTTTTCCAACGACAACCTTAACAAGAAGAGATTTCAACCTTTCAAGAATTACGAAACCAATAGATTGGAGTTTGGACTACTGCAGGTCCCCAAAGGCACTAGTGTTATAATTGACGAGTGTGCGTTGTCTTCTGGTCCTTTGAGTGAAATTGGTCTAAAGAATTTCGGAGTCGTCGAAAGCCTTCTAAAGTTTCAAATACTAAACTATGATTTTACTTTTAATCACATTGAGATGGAATCTGATGTGCGTGTTTTGGTTCTAAGTGACGCTAAAAGTATCTTTTCAAAAGTGACAAAATGTGTTGTTCCAATTGTACAAGGTCCAGAAGTTGACACATCTCTTGAAATAAATTTTGATCTCGCAAGGCGTTGTCTTGCTTTGGTGTCACTAATCAACCATAACTCTAAATTTTCCATTTCCGAAGACGTTCAAAAACTTGCCCAGTCACAGTTTGTTGCAGAGAGGAAGATTGATGGTAATGTTGACGAAAATAGGTTGCACTTGTGGCTGGTTATTGCACGGCTTCTCAGTTTGAGTTTTGGTAAGGTGGAATTGGACACAGACACTTGGACATTAATGAGGCAGATGGAAGCGGACCGATTAGATCGCGTCGCAAGATTACACAGAGCTTCATCGGATAAGCCGCAGAATTAGCTCCGGTCTATTTTGAACTTTCTAATAAAAGACTTATTTTAAAAATAACAAAGATAATCATACAGAACGTTCAATGTTGAATACCGACAAACTGTCTCACATACACACAGCACAACAGATGGCATATAATAAAAGCAACTCGTCTATTATGATGAGAGATCCATCAATGACACATGTTCCGAAGTCATCGAGTATGATTTGGAGTAAACTGTTAGAGCTTAGTGGAATTGGCGTTACCATGGACCAAACCAATACATTAATGAGGGTCATGTACGATAAAGACTGTAAACTAGAATTAGTCAGCATCGAAACAAGTACCTACTACCAACTGATAATATCTGCCGAAGGAGACGTCATCTTCGACGCGCCTTTCAATAGAAACCTAATTGTAATTAAGAGGAAAAATGAGATTACCCTACTCGGCAAGAATGTTGTCATCCATGTCAATTGTAAAAAAGTTAGTGTGGACCTTATTGGTTTATTTGAACACCTGTGCCAACAATGTCAAGTACAGTTCCATTACCATGATAAACAAAGGCCAATCAGAACACAAAAAATCACCAACACCGTAACCCTTGTCAACGGTATTCCCGTCCACACCAGCACAAGTACAGCAACAAATAGACCGCCAATACACAGAAGGTCCATCAGCGAGTTGGCACCCACCACAACAAAAAGAGAATGGCCAACAGCCTTCGACTCCGATCCAACCCATTCCACCTCAAGTTCATTACTTTCGTCCATGAAGTATGACCTCTCACTATCAGTCGAAACGTTAGAAAAGAAAAAGTTAAGAAAGAGAGACAAGGCCGTACAAAGTTGGCTACATTTGAGCGACAAAGCTTTAAAGAAACAAAAAGAATACAACGAGGCCCTACACACTTGGTTCAGTCACGCGGACTGGCACAAGATGAACATCAAACACAATAAACAAAAACCAGTTGTAACTGTCGCAGGTCCACCCAACAAAGGAAAAGTATACCAAGATTCCATCTTTAGAAAAGTAGGTTCCCCAGAAGTAAGCACAAAGTTGAGGAGCGGTATTGTAGATAGACTCAAAACATCACCAATTGGATCCGACCGTCACTTGCTGATTCATGACCCAACACTTTTATCACAAAAATCAATGACAAAGAACCTAAACATTGTAAATATGACACATGATATCGAATCAAACACTAATGCGAATAACATTTGGTGGCCTGCTGGAAAGAAGAGGGAATCATTCAAGTGGAAGATTGGTGGAGGTCAACACTCAAATAAGAGTTCATCGAAAAGATCGCATACTGTTGCCAAAGAGATTATTCCTCCAATGTTCGTGTCAAGAAAAACGAATGTGTAATAAAATTTTAATGTATACTTTTTTACTTACAACAATGAATTAACTAATTCGAGTTCTGATCTAATTATAACAAAGTTATTATAAATTAGGTATTAAGTAAACCAAAGATTCAATTGAAAAGGCAATCACATTCGCTTCACAGGAGAGAAACAATAAAATTACATCAACATGCGAGCAGTCATTTTCATATCGTCTTTGATATTGACCATACATTGTGCAGCGCTAACAATAAGCCTAAGTCAAGGTGTTGTTAATGAGCAGCCAGGAGATGCATCAGCCGACGAGAACAATTTATATATTGCTACCTACGGTGACGCATCTAGAATTATTAAATACAAGGTATCGGATCTAACTCGTACTTCTCAATATGACCTACCTATTGGCCTCGGCCTAACATATACCAATGTAATCTATAATGATGCACCGAGAAGTGCGGTGTACGCATTTGGATATCGATACAGCCAAGCAGGAGCTGGGCAGTATGGAGGACCAAATCAAGCTACGACCACTGGCTTTGGAGCCCCAGTTTTAGCTAAGCTATCCACATCTACGAATTCCAACAAGCCAATGGTTTCTCAAATAACTTTACCAGCGGACGTCAACAAAAATGATGGTATTGGTGTGTCTGTGAGTAACATTCATGCAGATGTTAAGTACGTATATCTGATTATCAACGCAAATGGAAATACTTTAGTTCAGAGATATAATGCCACCAATCTGAATCTAGTCTCATCATTGACCGTTGGTAAGTCCTATCCCTATGTTGGATTTTCCAACAACAAGTTATACTTTGTGAATATTGTAAACAACACAACTAAAGTAGCATCAGTTGACGTAAACTCCTTCGTAAGAAGCACAGATAGTACAATCAACCGTAACAACTTATTCGGACCAAAAATATACAAGGAAAAGCTCTACTTTGGATTAGCCAAAACTACCCTCGTTAATCAGAACACAAGAACAGTTCAGGTGCAGGCTGCAATTTATGATCTAAATAGCCTACAAGAAACACTCGTCAACATTGGGCCATCCGTTCGATATTCCGACTATGGATATCAATCCAATGCGATTCAATTCGTATCAGATGTCACATCATCAAGTAGCATAATACCCATTCTATATTACAACGTAGTGACCACACCAAGTGCAGGCACCTCCGCGTATGGCTACCAACTGTTGTACATTGATTCAAATACATTAACAGTAACCAACACCACACTGAAGCTTCCAGATATTAGTTTTAATTTTGGATCTGCATCAGGATCCTTCTACTCAGGTCCCTCCTTCTACATTACAGTCAATAACGCCCTTTTTTATCCGAAATCAGATTCCTCTATTCAGCGAATCGATGTTTCAAAAGGTCGCGTCACCCACCGTGCCATGCTACAACCCACAGGAACAGATAACGCCATCACCCTTGACATTCGTGGAGACACCAGCATATATACCACATCGGATGGAAGGCTGGGTACATTTAAAACAAACAATCCCAGCATCAATGCCATCGACAGCATAGTCAAGGATCCAAATAATAACGAAGCATCCCGTTTGTTGGTGATTGATCCTGAAGGCAATTTTGCATACATGAACCAACCAGGTCTATATCCAACACATAAAATCATCAAAGTCGACTTGAAGACACTATCAGTTGTAGATACAGTTGTTCTTCCAGAAGGATTCGAGTCCTATGCAGGTATTGCTGGTTCATCTCTGCTATTTTTTGTATTCAGACCACAACAATTTGCCTACCAAGATCAAAAGGCTCGTGATTCGAATTTCGCAATCTTTGATTATCGCACTAAAACCATCACCAAGAGAGTTAACATTAATGCACTCAATTTATATAGCTTAACCAGTGCAGCATTCTCTAATGATGCGAAATTTACATTCATTTGTGATTCTTCATCACAATCAGTGTATCGATATAATCTCGTCTCCAATAGACAGGACGCTACTTATGTGACAGCCAGTGATAGACTGCCACAGGGATTGACTGTAGATGGTTCGTTTGTTTACTTGGCATCGAGTGGAGGGTACTCATCAGATGTCACATCTCCTACCCTCACCAAATTGAACTTGAATTTGGCTGTGGCGGGAACGGTCACGGGCCAAAGTGTAAATAGTGATTATGGATATCAATCTTATGTGAGTAAATTCGTTAGGAATAGCGCGTCAAGTTTTGGATATTGGAGTGCTTGTAATGTATTGTATAAAATCAACATGAGTACTTTTACAATTGTTGGCAATGTAAAGAATGATAGAGCTGGATTCAATGCATTGACTGTGACTACTGATGATACATTGTATGCCGCTGGTGATTCATCAAGTGCTGTTGGAGTGTCGCTACGTAGAGCAAGTAACATTGCCAGTTTGAAGGCTTAATAAATATCGGTTCAATGGATTTCACTTTGTATTTCTTGTAATGTTATTACTGTGAGCGAGAATGAAGAGGTTTGGTGAATCTTCTACAGATAGCATAGAACAAGAATCATTAAGAAGTTCATGAACAAGAAAATGAAGATGACATTATCAGGTTTGAAAATCCATTGTTGTGTTACAAACAAAACATGTCAACCAAGTCGAAGGTGTTCTTCATGTACTCACCAGAGTTTGTCAAGTTTTGTTCGCTACTTCCGACAAACGCAATAAACAAGGATGATGACGAAGATGATAAAAGAAACAACAGATCTTATCTCGTTCATAATTTGATACATGCTTATGGTTTATTCAATAACATGACACTTGTACGTCCGAAAGAGGCCACAAAAGAAGATTTGATAAAATTCCATACGAAACCATACATTGATGCAATCATACAATTAGACCAACAAAATGATTCTTTAGACTCGGATGATGAGATTCAAGATAAACGCGAATTCGGTCTCGTCGACGATGCCCACTACTTCAAAGGAATTTATTCCTACATTTGCAATGTCGCCGGTGGGAGCATCTCCGCTGCAAGAATGGTAATGATTAACCGTGATAAATGCCCAGTTGCTTTCAACTGGGAAGGTGGAAGGCACCACGCAAGAGCCGGAAAAGCATTTGGTTTTTGTTATGTAAATGATGTTGTATTATGTTCTATAGAGTTGTTACGTGCTTTTAAACGAGTTTTAATAATTGACATTGATGTACACCACGGTGACGGGGTGGAAGAGGCTTTCTACTCTACAGACAGAGCAATGACTGTGTCTATACATCAATATGGACAGGGGTTGTACCCTGGAACAGGCGACCCTGATAGTATTGGACGAGGTCGTGGCGTTGGTTATAATGTTAACATAGCGCTACAAGAAGGTGCGTCTGATGAAGTGTATGTATCATTGTTTGAAGATGTTGTTATAAATTGTTGTGTGAATAAATTTAAACCTGATTGTATTGTTCTTGTTTGTGGGGCTGATTCTTTGACTGGAGATCCATTAGGACATCTTAATGTTAGTGTAGCCGGATATGAGAGGTGTGCAAGGATGATAAAAAATTTAAATCTTCCTACTGTGGTGTTAGGTGCAGGTGGTTATAACGCACCTAATACTGCGAGATGTTTTGCTACTGTTACAGCGGCTTTCTTAACAGATGAGCCACTCCCTGATGACATCCCAGAACATGACTTTTATGAGTTCTATTCTGACAATGGGTTCAAGAGAAATACAAGGCTCAGTAAGAGGAAAAATTATAATACCAAGGAGTCGATTAATATCCTAAAAACCAAGTTAATCTCAAATATTGAAACACATATTAAACAACTTTGACATTAATTTTTAATTGACTTTGTTTGCCGCCATTTAATTACAACACATCTTTTGTACAGAATTTGATAGTCATGGCTGATGGATTGCAGCGGAGAGTGCAATTTGAGTACGGCGATATTTAGTACTAATCTAAACATTGTAGTGCTTCTTTTGCTTATGGAGGAAGACAAACGCATGTCGTAGATGAAAATGAAATAGCATTTGTTTGTGGAAAGGGTATAAAGTTCATCAACTTGATAACTGGCGGAGAAAGATACTTTTGGCTACCTCCTTTCTTGGTCAAACCAGAATTTGATGAAACATTGGACATTAAACAAGACCAACTAGATCAATCATTCAACTCGTTTACGTCAAAAGGTTAGATTCACAACTAACTCATACATTTTACAATAGAATTAGAATCTAGTCAATCTTCGAGGTACAGACACAAATTTAATGGTGCGGGCACAGGAGTTATCGCCTTCAACAATAATAAGAAGATTTTCGCCGTTGGAGAGCGTTACATTAATCCAAAAATACACATTTACAGCCTTCAGAACTTTCAACTCATACAAACTCTTTCTGGTGCGTTAATGCATTACATTTATGAAATTGACTTAAAAAAGAGGGAACAAAGATAGGATATAGCGACTTGGCTTTTTCTAGAGACGGCAGTTATCTTGCATCTTTAGGGACGCAACCTGATCACAAATTAATAATTTGGAACTGGGAGGAGGAGCAGAAATTGGTTGAAACTGATGGTGCGATGCACAGCACTTACATCTCGTTCAACCCTAGGAATTCTTTCCAACTTTGTACGAGTGGAGCAGCACATTTGGCCTTTTGGGCAATTGATAGAACAATAGAAGGATATCAAATCACTCCAGTGTATGCGTTTTAATTTAAATCCCAAAATGTAATTAATTCATTTAGTGAACCAAAAGTTTCTGAGAACATTTATGAAAGAATCAAACAAAGCGAAAATTACAGTCATAGTTGGGGTGCTCGTGATGAGGTATACTGCGGAACAACAGATGGTGATTTACTACGCTTCGATAACATTTACACTGATGGAGAGCTACTTAAACTTGCCGACACAAAAGAGGCGATTCATTGCTTAACCATCAGCAAACATCATTTAATAGTCGGAGGTGACGATGGGACTATTCGTCTTTTCAATACTGCTCATGTTTCGAGAAACAATTTGAACATTGACAGAATTGAGGCCAGAACAGTTTCTTTAGAACAAGATTCCATCGGCTCTGATGTCATCTCTCTAGTCCTTGCCGGCGACTATCAATCCATAATTGCAGGAACATCCGATGGTGTGTTATATTCTGTTAAGGTTCAGGGCTACAAGGAGCTTATGATTAATGAGGCGTCTCTTCTCAAATCTCCAATATCCATAAAAATTGTAAACTACAAACATTGTAATAATCAAACTGACAAAAAAATAGATAGCAGACTCTCACTCAGATTCAGTCACCGGATTACAAGCAATACCCTTCGAGCACTCTAGAGATGAAAACAGCACGTCATTAATATCCACCTGCAGTTTAGATGGAACGTTCAGAATATGGAATTACAAAACCAATCAACTCGTCGTCAAGAAACATTACCAAACACCATTCACATCATTAGCATGCGACCCCTCAGGAAAAAGAATATACCTGGGAAGCACACTTGGGTACATTAGAGTGTTGGATCTCAATGAAGATGACAATTACTCTCCAAAAGTAGTCAGCGTACAAAAATTAAGAAAGGCCGCAATCACAAATCTAACATGCAGCAGAGATGGGACAACCATCGCCACCTCGTTCGACGATCAACATTTAGGCTTCCTAACCACCAAAACAACATCAACCATCGACGAAGATGTGGTCATGGGATCCATGGATGATCTCAAAAAAAACCAAATCGAACTATTAGGGTTCGTTAAATTCCCATACCCCATCACCACAATGGTGTGGTTGCCCGAAGGTAAATTATACGTTGCGACAGAAGATGGAGACATTTACATGATCAACCCTCCATTAGAACAATCAAACCATTCGGACATGACATTTTTACTCAACAACCTTACTCAAGAATTATTCAAATTCGATTACGCATCTTTCGGAATCGTCGTGTCTCCCGATAACTCCAGTAAGATTTACGCTCTCTCTCAAGATAAGACTTTAAAGTTTTATGAATTATCAGATGGAGATGTGAGTCATAGTTCAATCTCTGGTAGTAGCGCGAGAAGTGCCACTAGCGAAATCGAGTGCCATTTCAAACAGGGCGAATGTGTTTGTATATCGCCTCGAGGTAATTTGTTAGCGAGCGCTGCTCGTGATGGTGTGGTGTGGCTTCGTAAGGTTGTGGAAAATCTGGACAGTCAACCTTCAAATTATAATTACAATGAACATCATAATAAAGATCAAACCATGATGCTCGTCAAGCACGACGGCGTTGGTGGTGTTTGTCAACTGACTTTCAGTTCCGACGGAAAATATTTGTTCTCCGCGGGAAGAGATGGTACTTTAATTTCTTATAAAATACATGATGTTGACCATCATCAAACTTCTAATCATCATGAGTTTGACCAATGGGATAGCATGCCCAACTCTGGTCGTAGTTATGGTAGTTTGGAATCTGCGAGAGGATTCCAACACCATTCTCACATGTCCAAATCATCATCTTCGTCCGTTAGGAATGCTTTTGCTTCTCTTGCATTCAAACCACATCCAGTATCCACCGTAGAAGAGCCAGGCACTGTTGCTCCGGCAACTATACAAGAAAAACTTGTCATAAACCTTCCTAATAACAAACAACCTACCGTACATCCCAAAAGTGCTGGATTACGCGAGGCAATCAAAAGTGCTCAAAAGAAGGCATCTAAGCCTACTACTCCTGCTCCAGTAGCTCCTGTAGATCTCCTACAGTCTTACTACGAATCAAACGACGATCCCACCATTCTAGAAGTAAAGGCACAAGAGCTAATCAATGTGAATCGTTTACTAAACGAAAGTCAAAAGGAAATGATGAGAGATAACGTCAAAGCTCTTCGTAAAGAATTTTTAAAAATTAAACAAGAAAATGCAGAAGCACCAGAGGAAGAAAGACTAGATGAAGAAGATTTTACAATTGACTATGAGTACCAAAATAGATTGATAGAACAAGGAAATAAAACGGAAGAAGAATACAAGAGAAAAGTAAAGGAAGAGAATCTAAAGAGCGAATTAATTGCCAATCGAATAAAAGCAGAGTGTTGGGATGGAACCGACCAACACATTACGATCCTACAAGGATTCAAATACTCTGAACACGAAAATCAATCTTCTTCTCATGTTAATAATAATTCAATGTTATCTGCTTCTGTCATTGTAAATAACGTCACTTCTGGCGTCAACAATGTTTCCAATTTTGTAATCAGAAAATCTAATCCAGATTATGATAAACTACTCAAAAAAATTAAATTCATGAGACGCTTGGAAGAATTAGATCTAAGCGTACGCCGAAACGATTGCATCACCAACGACCTAGAGGGCGGCGTTCCAGAGGACGAAGATAGTCTCAATCGTCGATTAGAAAGAGAATCCAACGACGCTCCCTCCAACGATCCCTCCAACGAACGTTCCAAATCCACCAATCCAGATGACCCTGATCATCAAGATAATAAAAACTCATCTTCTTCGTCCAGTCAAGCGCCCAGTAGGTCCTCCAAACAATCACGCGGTGGCAAAAATCATCATCACGATCCGAACGATCCACACGATGATCGATCCGACGACGATCAAGATCAAGACGACGATCAAGAAGACGAAGATCAAGAGGACCAAGAAGAGGAAGAAGACGATAACAGACAAGCAGGTTCCAAAGACATTGGCGACTTGCACACCAAAAAGAAACAGCAAATACTATCTCGAATCATTAGAGAGGACGAACAATTGTTATATTATCCATTCGACCTTTATACTCGTCAACGTCGAATTACACAAATTCATTTGCTGAATGGCAAAATCAGACAAATCATGTTGGAATACAATTTGAAATTCTACCAAGTGCACGAACAAAAAGTAAAGGTGATTTCGAAAATTACTCAAATTAACGAAAGAATTGTCGAAATTTTGAAAGAATTGGAAACAACTTTCAAATCTCCGTTGCTCTCCGGAACCAATACTACATCAGACGAAGAAGACATTTTTGGAAATTTCCAAATTTTCCAACCCACCATACCCTCTTCCGAACGTCCAGAGACCATTCTAGAAGTATTAGATGCCGACATACCCTCCAAAGATTTCTTCTTATCGAAAGATAAATCAGATTCCCAGTCCAACGAAGACAAATCAGATTCCAATAAAAATAACAACAACAACGTCGACGTAGCGGAGAGAGCCCTACAGATGATGATGGACGGTCGATTAGAAAATGCAATTCTAGATTCAACCAACGATCAAGAACTACAACCACCAGAGTGTTATACCAAAGAAAAATCAAAATTAACGGATGCAGAAATCAAAGAAATCAAAGAATTCGATTTGAAGATCAAATTAAAAAAGGAAGAAGAAGTAAAGAGGAGAAAACAATTGGAAGCAAAACTGAAGAATGCAAGACAAGAGATTCAAGATTTGTGTAACTTGTTCGATGATTCTTTGAAATCATTATTAAAGCAAAAACTAAGTGCCGATGGTTTCATTTACGAAGTTGAATTGGGCGTCATCAAACTGGCTCAATTCATCATGCAACAAGAAGAAAGCGAAAGGAACGAAATGCAATTGAATAAGATTTTAGATACGCTAAAGAGCAGAAAAGCATCGAGCGCAACTGCACTTCAAGAATATAAAAAGGAAGTGGAAGGTTTCAAGAATTCGTTAGATAATTTAATTGCAGAAGATAAGAATCTAGAGCGTAGTTTCAAGAGCAAATTTCCTGACACTCTGACTGCTTATTACTCCAGCAACATGCATCAACAATATTTACAGCAACAACAAATGATTGCTCATCAGCAATTACAACAAATTCAATTACAGCAACAATTACTTCATAATAATCCCGTTCAACAACCAAGCGTTCAGAATTCACTAGATAGTAAGTTATCAGACAATAACAATAATCCATTTGCATTACTTAATAATAACAATGCAGCATCAGTTCCCATCTCGTTACCCAACATTACGTCTAATAAAAAAMCAAATCCATCAGGCGCCAGACAACCTCAAGAAATGTTCGATAAGCTCTATAAAATGTATAGAAATAGACCAAAGATTAAAACACAGCAAGTGATTGATTTGGAAGTGGCGAATAAAGCAGAATATCGAACGGATCCGTTCGCTGATATCGACATTGGTTTGGAAATGAAAAATGCTCCATTGATCGATGCCATCGATCGCATCAAGGATAAACCACCTTTGTTAAGCGATCAAATATGGGAGAGATTCTGGGAACATCGAACTCAAAAAATCAATAGCGATCATCAAGTGAGACAAGCTCAAAATACATTTGACGAAATGATGATCCAATTGGATCGATTGCGTCATCAAGATGCAGAATTAGAGCACATCATGAGCAAAGATATGACCGAACTAAATGATTTTAGAGATAAATTAATCAAAGAAAGCTTTAATTTGGATTACTTGTTTAAATTTAAGCAGGGACAAGTAGAGGTGGAACAAGCGGCTGTTGTTACTGATTACAGCGATGCTATTTTAATAAGCAAAGCTACCATTCAAGAATTAAATACTGCCATTCGTTCTCATGGTCACGAAAAGGTTAAACAAATGCACAAATCAAAAAACGTAAGAAAGTTGATGAAGAAGGTGGGATGGGAGAATCAAGTGATTAGTTTCGATAGTGACGAAATGCAGATCAAATACAAACGTTTACAAATGTTACGCGTCACGAAGGAGATGCAGGATTTGATAAAGGGTGGTGGTACGGAGAAGAAGAAGGTACAGGAGAGACATCGTCTCGCTAAGCAAATCGATCATTCCACGAGGGACTTGAATAATAAATTAAGAGATAAGAAAAAGACAATGAAGAAGATGGAGAGCACGATGCAGGATAAGTATAATGAGAATGTGGCGTTGAGCGAACAATATAAAATGTTGAGCATGTTGGTGCAGGAGAGAAGCACGTTGCATAGTTTACAAGCCACTACGAAGGATAGCGAACAGACGGATAAGAAGATGAGGGAGATTAGGGAGGAGAAGAGATTGAAGCGTGTGGTGGAGGAACAAGATCGTGATTTGGAAATTTTGCATGCTGAGATTGATAGGTTGAGACAAAAGAGTTTTCCTAGTTTTGCTGTTGTTCAAAAGAGAAAGTTTCAATAAAATGTGTAAATTTAATCACCAAAAAAAATTGTTTCTCGTTATTTGTTCATGCAAATAGGGTAGCTTTTTGCTTCTTCTGTACATAAACCTGTTCCGTCGAGTGAGTTCCCTATGCTAATCTTGTCGAAAGGAACTCCATTCTTGGTCATGCTGTAATAATAGTCAACTCCTGGTGGGTAATCCATCATGCAAGATTCTTCTGTGCAGTTGTCTGTTCTGTAGTATTCGAGTTTTACATATGTTCTAAAAATAAATTGGTTAGAATGTAACATGTGTTACTTACTGTTGTGACCTTGTATGATTTATAACTTCTTTGGCAAGGAAAATGGAGAACCATTGTCTCCAAATTGGCCTTTACACAACACTCGCCAAGTTGGTAATCATTCATCGTCCATACGACGTCAGTGTTTCCAAGTCGTGCTATTGCGCAGTAGTATTTTGGCTCAGGTGGTGGTGTTGGGGCTGGCGGTGGTTTTTCGCATTCCACTACATTTAATACTATCAAGGAGACAAGAGCGGTCGTTAAGAAGACAGCATTAATCATGTTTTTTAGTATGAGTATAAGTGCATCATATGCTCCCTTTTAATTGTACTTTGAAATAAAATCACGAGACGTGACTATTCGAGTCCTCCTAAATTATCTGTTGTCCGTCTTTTTAAGGATACATTTAAATCTATTAGTAGAAACATCAACCCAACATCATTTAAAACACTTGAGAACTGCTTCGCTTCGACTATTTTTCCGCTGTAGATATTTTACAAACAATTAGTTAACCAAGGGTCACAATATTGGTTTATGCTGTCTTCTATCTTTACGTCCAGCGGGACAGTGTCACCAGACACACTGCGATCCGAGGACAGTATTGTGAGAAGAGTAGCACTTTTGCATGCTCCTGAAAGAAGAAAAATAAATTTAGAGCAGAAAAAGTTCCCGCTAATGGAATTTCAGGATCCAGAAATCGAATCAGCGTTTTGTCAGTATTATTATGGTGCTAAAGCGTAAGATTCTTATTATTCAAAATGCTCATTGAAAAATAGCCTTAGGGTCAAGGCCGGCGTAATTGTGGGGGCGTTTACTTGGCTGTGCACATTGATATTAGATTTAGCTCTACCATCGGAAATAGATTCATATTCGCTTATAAGGGCATTATGTGTTGATATCATACCAAGTGGATTTGCCCTCTTGTTGTTACCATTATTATTTTTTAAAAAAGTACAATCACATCCAAAAATATTCGAGATTGTAACTTTATTGTGCACTTGTTCATTTAGTATCACGATAGGTGTATTATTTGGCAACTACACTGTAGTATGGCAGACTACGCGAGGTACACCAGATTCAGGATTTATGATAGTTTCATCCTGCTACACTTTGACAATGTTACGGTCTCGAGCCTCCTTTGTAATTGGACTTTCCAGCACAATTGCAATGTTCATTGCATGTCTGTTTTTTACAACACAAAGGTTTATTGACATTAACTCCAAAGGTTCTCCTGCACCTGCATACGAAAATGAAATTTATGCTAGACTATGGGTGTTGTATTTTTTGGGGTTTGTACTAATTACTGTAATATGCACGATAGAAACTGGCTTGATTGAACGGTATTTTCGGAAGACATTCATTGCTCATAAGATATTAGAAATCGAGCAGGAATTTCGTCAATTAGAGTCAGACCGTGCAAAGTTAATAGTAAAAAACACATTCCCGGAAATGTACTTGGGCTCATTAAAAAAATATATTCAATCCCCAACAGTGGAAAAGCTAAGCCTTACAAAGTACACTAATGCATCAGTCCTGTTTACTGACATTGTTGGATTTACACAATGGAGCAGTGATCAAGACGCTGAGCAAGTTATTAATATGCTCAACTTGCAGTTCTCTGCATTTGATAGAGTGGCAATAGAGTATGGTATTGAAAAAGTGAAAACAATAGGTGATGCGTATTTTTGTGTTGGAAATTTGAAAAAAGACGACATGAATCATGTATCTAATATTGTGTCAATGGGTCTACAGTTAGTGTATGAAGTTGACAAACTAAATATAATTTATGGCTGGAATTTTCAAATTAGAGTTGGGATATCAAAAGGAAGTAAGTGGTCATTGCTCCATTTATATAACACAACAGATGTGTATGCTGGCATAATAGGTCGAAACAAACTTTCATTTGATTGGTATGTTCAAATTCATAACTAATTCTAAATTACGCAGCTATGGACACACTGTTTATATAGCACATTTGATGGAGTCTAATTGTTTGCCCGGTCACGTACAAATAAGCGACCAAGTATATTTGGAAGTCAAAGACCGATATCATACAAAACATCACTCAGATTTGCAAGTAAGTTGAAAACCACAAATTAAAAACTCAAAAAACAGACGAGTTATGGAACAATTCGAGGTCACCTTGTATACGAGAGGAAGACTCCTCTAACA
Source organism: Acrasis kona (assembly GCA_026419775.2). Taxonomy (NCBI): domain Eukaryota; phylum Heterolobosea; class Eutetramitea; order Acrasida; family Acrasidae; genus Acrasis; species Acrasis kona. The sequence continues at coordinate 26,089 of JAOPGA020000969.1, forward strand.
TCTCTTTCAGAATACGAAGAACAAGTGGAACAAATTACTGCACAAGCATTAGAAGATATGGTATGCGATCTAACTGAGGTGGAGGATTACTTTCCTGATGAAAGATATAAACTAAATAGATTTCTAGTCATGTTCAACGGGTTAAAAGAGAATATTGAAGCGTATCACTTCGTACATGACGATTTGTTAGTGGTTCACAGAATTATTAGTGTACTTCAAATGATTGTCTTGTTGTATAATATTGCGGTGGATGTGTGGATGAAAAATAGCGTGGCACCTAGTTGGTCGCTTATTGTTGTGTATATAAGCACGTTCTTATATTTTGTTTTGACAGTTATTTATTTGACTCCTTTGGCGAGAAAGACACATCGTCTGACAATTGTAATAATTGTGATGACCTATTTAATAAACTTTGTTGTTGATGTGGCATGCATTTTCAATGCTAATACTGCACCAAATACTCAAGGAAAGGCCAGTTTAAGCATCACAATGTGAGTTGTTTTTTAATCATACACAAAAAGATTTAATATTGATAGAATGTTCATGTTCCCGGTTATACCGTACATTTTCAAGATAATAATTGCTGTAATATTTTTTTGTATCCTAGTGCTTATTGAAGGGTTTTATTATTCACGTGTCTTTGGTGTTGAATATGGATTAGCATTTCTCCTACCAATGATATTTTTAGTATTCAATAGCACATTATTTTGGCAGGAAGAGCCGTCATGGAATCATTTATCAAGTCAAGAGAAGCATCAAATAGTTTTAGAAAGAATAGAAGAAGAGAGAAAGTTAAGTGACCTCATACTTTTGAACGTGGTACCTGTTTCAGTTATTGAAAGGCTTAAAATTGATTACACATCTGTACATGACAGCATCAAAAATGGTTCTGCTTGTTTTGTTCAAATTGATGGCTTCGAGGACCAAATATTAGAAGATCCTGATGTCTCTATTACAATCATCAACGAAATTTTTGAATGCATTGACAAACTTGTTGATGTCTTTGCGGTACAAAAGATTAAATCCATCAATAATTTTTATTTGGTCATAACTGGACTCTATCAAGAGCAGGACCATGTCGAAAAAATAGCAAAATTTGCAGTAAAGGTTTTAGAAGAAACAACCATGATAATCAAGAATTATGAAAAGGAAGATTACTTACACATGAAGATTGGGTTCGCTTCCGGTTCATTTGCCGCAGGCGTCATTGGTACAAGTAAGTTTCTTTACGATGTGTTTGGTGACACAATCAATTTGGCAAGTAGGATGACGACTACTGCTGGTCCAAATAGAATTCAATCATGTCGAGGTGCGTTTGACTCTTTACATGATGATTTCGAAATTGAGAGTAGGGGTAGCATGAACGTTAAAGGGAAGGGTTCTATTGAAACTTTTTATCTTGCTGGAAAGAAAAAAGAAATGGAATAGATGGAAAATGTTCAATGGATGGACTTTTTAAATCCTGGAAGTGACTCTATTATAACTCTCTACAAATAAAGATGTTGAGTTTGATGACAGCACAGTTCTCAAATAGGAATGTGTTGTACATTGAGAGTGGCATGTCTGAAATAAAACTTATTAGAATACACACAATTACAAGTTTTTTGTCTCATTCAGATTTCGTGTGTATCCGTGGTAATTGTACCCACATGTGTCTCCTTAATTATTTTCCTACGAGCTTATTTATGACTTGTTCACCCTTGTTTTTGACTTTTAGGGGTCTTCGATGATAGGGTTTCGTTCAATGTTCCTCGCATTGTATCTTGTCTAGAATCCAAATGAGTTTGACTTGCTGTTTCTGCATTGTATAGAATCGAATGGATCACAATAACTTCTGCAATCAAGAACGTTTCGTTTATTTCGGCCGAACCTACAGAACGATGTGGTCAAAAGGAGTTATAAACAAGTCTCTTGTAAAGCATATGAACGGGTTGATTAAAATACAATGAACTTGCGCAGGACTGATAATAGATATGATTTACATCAAACCACTTGGTTTTCTTGGATAACAGATCGCATTACGTTGAAGACTGTATCTATAGCCGCCACTTTTAGTGGAATAGCACTTCTTACAGGGGTTGCCGTCGGTAGATCAAATTCCACACAAAAAAATAATGTTGACGAGAGTAAAAAATACGTTGGAATCTACAATGAAGGAGCTACATGCTACATGAACACATTAATCCAAACACTATTCCACCTTCCAGAATTCAAAAGGAGAATTTTCGCATCAAGATCCAGCAGTGGAATCATTTACGCATTCCAAAAACTCTTCTACAACATGCAAGTATGTTATTTTATTTTTCTAATTAATTCATTGTATTCCAGTTTAACAACGGAGCCACCGCTTCGACAGCAAATCTCATGGACGCTTTCGGATGGGGAAATACCGATGCAAACATCCAACAGGACATTCAAGAGCTCACAAGGTTACTTTTAGAGGTCCTAGAAAATGTCAACCCGCAGCTCACCGCCTTGTTTGAGGGTCAGACAAGAAGTTACATTGAGTGCACTAAAGTTGATTTCAAGAGCTCAAGAATTGAAATGTTTCATGATTTGCAACTTGATGTAAGCAGAAGCAAAAATGTACTACAAAGTTTTGTAAACTATACATCTCCTGAATTACTATACGGACCAAATCAATATAACACTGATGACCAAAGGTACGGAAGGCAAGATGCCTTGAAGGGCGTGCGATTTGTTACTTTACCTCCTGTGTTGATGTTACATCTTGAGAGGTATACTTTTAATCCATACACCCAGGCTAGAACTAAAATTAACACTCCTTATGATGTTGAGTTAAAAATAAATTTGTCACGATTTGTAGAGGACTCCGATAATAATGATGTGTATTGTCTTCATTCTGTCTTGGTACATAAAGGGAATGTAAATTCTGGACACTACTATAATTATGTAAGAACGTCGCTTGGTGTTTCAGACGCAGATGTGTGGCATAAATTTAACGATGATACTGTGAGTGAGGTTGGTGAGTATGAGGTGTTGTCGTCCAAGGCGTACATGCTATGTTATGTAAGAGAGAGCGAGATACCAAATGTCATGTGTAAGTTCCAAAAGAGCGAAATTTCACCTCAACTGGTTGAGAGAATCGAAAGAGACTCTGGCATGTGCGTAATTTTGTAAATGCGTTTGTTTGAGGTTGTCTGAATATAAACAATAAAACCAGCATCGAAACATGCATTTCTAAAACCCCAAAATTTTACTCAAATGTACATAATCACCCGCTTCTGGTTTAAGCGCTCGCCGCAGCAGTTTGCTGAGGACGTGGTCCTCCTGATCCTTGTGGGCCCTCTGGGCGACCTGATCCCTGTGGTGCTACTGGTCTTGAGCCCTGTGGTCTTCCTGATCCTTGTGGTGCAATTTGACCTGTACCTTGTGGGTGACCAGAGCCAAATGGAGCACCAGACCCTTGTGGCATTGGTCCTTGTTGATTACCTCCTTGTGGTCTTCCAGACTGTTGTGATGCAACAGTGGCGAGTGCATTTTTTAGAGATCTAGCAGATGAGCTGGTAGATGGACGTGGTTGTCTTGAACCTTGTGGTCTTCCGGATCCATGAGGACGTTGTGAGCCGTGTGGGCGTCCTGAACCAACTGGTTGAGGTCTTCTAGTTCCTGTTGGTTGTCCACTTGCTGCCTGAGTAGAGTAACCAGACAATGCAATAATCACAAACAGAATAGCCAAAATAATCTTTGAATTCATACTGCACTCTTTTCTACTATTACCAGATACTTTTTTTATGTTTTTTGCAGAAAAATGTTGGAGATTTTATACTAGCGTAACTGGAGCAGTTGCGGCGATAATAACCAGTTATAAAATTCGCGAATTCTGGGTATAACATCTTCTAATTTCCTGTAAGAAGTATAAAAGAAAAAATCAGCGCAGAACACTCCATTGTAAGCGTTTAAAATGGTGGTTTACAATTCTAAAATTACATATGACATAAAACTCCAAATGTCAAATTACTTCGACTTATCAGGTACTATTGGAGTTATGACAATTTACTTACGTGGAGATCGGTCCCCGGTTTTAAAGTTCCTAAAATCCCAGCTGTCAATTCTCCAAATAAATAAATAACTATATACCAGACAACAAAAAAAACAAAAATAAAACATGTCAGCGGAGGAGTGCTGTGTAACTAAAGATGCAACAACCACTATACAATGCAACAACATCTCACTGGACGAGATCAATCATAAAGTCAAGTCAGAGTTCCTTGCATCAGTCAATACAAACACTGGAGTCAGCCTCGGTGAGCTCAGTAAGAAGCACAAGATTCTATTCCTGTTCTTAAGACACACTGGATGCCCATACTGTAAGGAAGCAGTTCAGGATATTTGCGACAATTATCACACACTGCTCCAATTTAACACAATACCGGTACTGTGCCATCTGGAACCAGAGGCAGACTTTGCAAAGTTTTTACACGAAGACTTTACGGACCCAATCATCCCAAACCTGTTGAGAGTGCATGACAAGGACGACTATCTTGCAAACACGTTTGAAGTTATTTCAGAACTAAACAAACGTAAACTCCCAGGAGTACTCATGAGAGCTGCCTACTTGTACGCCACTAAAGGGTACAAAATCAAACAACTCAATGAATTGTTTGCCCCAACAGCAGAGGGAATTACTCGCACGCGCGTCCCTGCTCTTTTTATTCTAGAAAACGAACGCATTGTCTATCAATTTAGACATTCTGCGTTCAGCACAAGGCCAGACTATCTAGATTTAATGATTGACCCCGAGCGAAAGGGTGTCGCTTCCGAACCCACAGCCGCAGAGTTCGGGGCTCTTAAGAGTGACAACATTTATGTCGGAAAGAGAGCTGCGGCCGAACCAAAGCCAAGAGTCGCCAACTCTGGTTGCATGAGCCCAAACTCTAGAGAGAAGGAGGTTGCCAACAAGGACGAATGTGCCGCTATTAGTGAATTTTTGTCCGACAGTAGGAACAGAAGGTACTTTAAATTGTATTCCGCCAAAGAATATTCATCAGAGCATGTTTTGTTTTGGGAGAGTGTTAACATCACTTACAGAAAAAACCCAACTGCTAAAAATGCACAAAACATTATTGACTCTTACTTTGATCCTCAAAGTCCACTAGGAATTAATACAACAGAAGCCTTAAAGAAAAGAGTAAGGTCTAGATTCGAGGAAGAAGGTCCACAAAAAGACTTGTTTGATGAAATTTTGAGTGATGTTGAATCTTGCGTTTTGTCGGATACAATGTCTCGTTTTGAAACTTCTCCATTATATGCTAAACTTCAATCCAAAAAGTAAATCCTTAAGTGAGATATTGGGAACCTCAATGAAGGAGATATGATGTGCTGTCAATAAATAGAGTTGTTGATTTCCATGTTGATTTTTTGTTGATGTTTAACCGCTTCCATTTACAAAAAGCAAGTAAGCTGAGTACGGAATGTCAAACAGAGAGAGGGGACGATCAAGAATCTCAGTTAGCGCCTTTAAGGGCAACAGGGATAGAGAACAGCAAAAAGAATATTTGGATAAACATCTCCCAAAAGTAAAACGCTCTTTGTTTTAGTGCTCTAATAGCAGATTCAAAATGATGTGTTATCAAAACGAGACGTTAACGTTCAAAATAAATTATCACCAGCTGTCAAAGATTTGCTCGATAGGAGAAAACAAATGTAATTTATTGTTAACATTTTATTCATACAAGTAGGTTAAATAAACTATGGGAGGATATAGATGCTAATTGGCTTCACAGAGAAGCATTTACACACTCCTACTTTCGAGAAAACTCTCACAGTAACTACGATGAGATTTCCAAAGAGACCATGAGAGTTTTTGAAATAAGGTGGTTAGATCTGCGCATAGTTGGACTTATAGAACAGAGGGAAACATGCTTGAAACAAATCTCCGAAATGAGCACAACTTCTCTAAGAAGAGCAAATTCAAGAGGAAATACTCGAGATGGAATATCTGCGTTATCCATTAATTCAGATCTAAATCACAACAGCTACGGTAATTTTGAATCCGCCGCTTTTCGAAAGCTGTTGACTGAACAATTACAAATTTACAGAACATTAACTTTATATGTAACAGAATATATTTTGACTTGGAAATCTAAACAAGTTGACAAACCAATATACAACTGGAGAGGCATTGACTATCTTTATAAAATGGCAACAGACTTCAACCTAATCGCTGATAAAAACAAAAAGTTTATCACATTTTTGGAACAGAAGGGATTGGAGTCATCTGCTCTAGTCATTCCGAAAAATCCTCACTTGTATCATCAATATTATCAAAAACTAAACAAGAAGAGAGGAGGAAGCAGTCTGTCTCAAAATAACGATGATGATGACGATAGACATAGCACAGGAAGTGATGACTCCTTCCTACAAAATGACGAAGACAACGATATGTACCTACAAGAAGGGCTAAATCCCTCGTCAGGAAGGACATCACAATTGGTCAATTTCAGTCCTATTCCAGATGAAGATGAGAACGAAATTTCTGATTCCTTAAAAGAAGAGAACCACGATGAACAAAACGACGTGTCCCGCCCTCACACAGGAAGATTTGGAAAAGTGACCAAGTTCTCGACAGTTGTGGATGTAAAAACATATGCAGAAGAGGAGAATAGCAACAACAACATCGGTAACTTTTTCATGACGGAAACGAAAATAAATAGTGCTGCTGGTTCACTGAGAAATGGGGTTAGAAAACCTAGTACTCATTCAATTCAAGATCAAAACATATTAGAGGACATACAGCTACAGATGAGCTTGCCACCTCTTCTGGTACATCAACACTATAACGACCGATCCCGTAGACACAAAAAATACAGCGAACCTCTTGTTACCATCAGGCACGAAGATTTATTGGAGCAACTGGAACAAGAAAACCCTCACATGACATACAAAGGGAAACCACTTAACAATAAAAGTAAGGATCTGTTAAGTGGTAAAGCCGTCGAGGCTCAACAGTCGCGTAATAATTTTGTTGCTCAAACTCAATCCCTGGAGGACACTTTACGGTCCCTTGATGAACAAAGTAAACTCCACAAGGTGAACTTACGTTCCACCAAAAAGGGACTTGAGAAAAGAGAGGCTGCCATGAAACGTGATGGCGGTTTAGATGGGTCTAGATCTAACACAGAACCTATGGGTTATTCTAATCCTAAAGACGAACATACCGTGATGGTCAATAGCAAACTGAGTGATGTAATATCAACAACAAGAAATGTTAGGAGTCAACCAAATACATTTTACAATGGATCGGGTAATCTTGAGGTAGAAGAAAAGGATGACCTGGAGTTCCACACACCAAATTTGTCGCAGGATATTGAGAGACTAAAAAGAGCCCAAATAACAATCATGGAGCACCTTAAACTGCAAGAGCAACTAAAATTAAACCAATTGTAGAGCCAATAAATAACAAGTCAAGTTTATTGTTTTTTGAGTTGCTTTACGTTCTGGTCTGTTCCTTCCTTTTATGACAGTTGTCGTTTTCATTCATTTAACAAAAGACGAACAAGTAATGTTACAATGATTATTTAATAATATTAAAGTGTGAATACATTTCCAATAGGTGGGAGGTTGTTGTAAATTTCAGCGTCAAGGTTTGGATAATCGTCGAAAAATGATCCATCATCCGAACTAAAATCATCTTCTGTATGTATTGGTGGAGACGAAACTTCTTCTGTCTTTGGTTCTTGAATTTTTGTCTCAACGTCTTCAGTTTCAACATTTTTAACTACTTCTTCTTGTTCTTTATCTTCTTCCTCTACTTCCTCTTGGCTATAGCTTTCTCTCTTTGGGTGTTTGTAGTAGTGATGGTCACGATCGTCCTCTTCATCTTCATATTGATGGTAGTCACTATCGTCCTCGTCAAGTACTGTTGGGGATGACCTTGCCCTTTTTCTTGATATATTATTTTTTGAGCGTCCTGATGGGCTTGGTTCAGTTTTTTTTGGTCTGGCACGTCTATATACAACTTTTAGGCGACGTGGATCAACAGTAATGCCTGCTTCGGACAGAACTTCAAAAAACTCCTTTGCTGCTGCCTCAGCATCAGGTGCCAACTTTGCGTAAATGTCTCGAGCATGTTCCTTTATAAAGTTTCTGTGGTGAGGATGCTCGTGATGAATAGCTTCGACTAAAGAATAGTCATCCTTTGGTGGTTTAGTTAATGTTTTCGTTATAAAGTCTACCTACTTGTGATAGGATTTCTTTTTCTCCAAAAGTCCTTCTAGTTGGACAAACAGTATGGTTACATTTCCTTTTTGCCAAAAAGTGCTCTGGGCAGGCGTTCCTCATCTTTGTTGTGTTTTTGTTTGAAAGGTGTCATGTTTGTTTGTAACGTAAATGGTGAAACTAAAAATAGCGATCCGGACTTCTAAAATAACTTCACAATAATTATTACGCTTTCGGTGTTCGTCAACAAAATAGATTCTCAAAGGTATTTATTAATCGATATGCTCCGATTAAATTTACCCACCTAATGTCTTCAATCTTGCTGACATTAATGTCAGAGAGTAAGTAGTTTATCGACTAAATCCAATGATGATATTCACCCGCTTCTTCTAATATTCAGTGAAAATACTATCGCACAGCATGATGTACATTATATGTTCATAGGAGATTCTAGTAATAGAAATGTAGATGCTAGTATAAAAGTAGAAGAAGATTGATTATAGGATTGTTCAAAATTTGTATGTATTTTTATTATTGGCTACATTTATACAAAGATCATTATAATTGCAACTGCGATGAAGCCAAAGCTTGCATATAATTTGGGAGATGAACTGCGTGGAGGTTCCACTGGAGGTGCAGTTGTGGTTGTAGTTGTGGATGTTGTAGTAGGTACTGAGGACAATGTAGTAGTTGGCGGTATTGTAGTTGAAGTAGACGGTGTTGATCCTGAAGGTAATGTTGTAACTGGTGCAATTGAAGTGGTTGGTGTTGACCCTGAAGGTGATACCGTAGTTGTTGGTGCGACAGTTGTTTGTCCTGATCCTTGATTGAGCAAAACTGAGTTAACAGTAAAATCATCACCAACATAATAGGCATAATTGTTTGCTACAGCAAATCCAAATGCACCATAAGGCCCACGAATATTAGTTCCAGATGAAGTCTTTGGTAAAGTTGTTGCTCCAGATGGAGTAAGAACCACTTTGAAAGGGCAAGCATCTCCACCAGTAAAGCCATATCCTTGAGGGCATTGAAGAGCATTTACATTATTTGGGTTTGAGTTGTCAACCATGAACTCAATTACATTGTAAGAGTTTGGGTTGAATGCACTATCAGTAGCAGCTTGTACAAATTGACCGTTTGATGGTCTGAAGGTTAGTAGTGATGTTCCCGAAGCCCCAATCAAAGCATCGTTTGCTGCAAGATAGGTGGTGGAAAGCCCTGAACCGGTTGCGACAGTTGCAAAGGAGCTAGAACCAATGGTTGTTCTATCATATGCGTTAATTGCACCAGAAAAGGCTTGAGCATAGATAAGGTTTCCGTTAGGTTCAATCAAAAGGTCGTTAAAAGAACCAAAGTTGTTTTGCCTGAGAACATTCCCTGAGTTTGTTAATGAAATTCTTATTAGCTGTGTGCCGACATTGACATAGACATAGTTTGCGTCAATTGCCATACTTGTTGTTAGACCTCCAAGGGCTAGAACTTGCGTCAAGCTAGCGGTATTTAGATTGAGTTGATAGAGGTTGTTGTTGCTTGCTGCAACATACATGTTATTGTTGGCGTCAACAACGAATTTGTTAAACTTGAGAATGGATTGTGCAGCTGCTGTATCTGATATTGTTTGTGAACTTCCCAAAGGACTGGCATCACTCAATCTGAATCTCGATATGACATTACTACTTATATTGAAAATAGTTGTACCATCGGAATAGATGAATGGGGATGTAGTTTGTGCTAGTGTGTATGCTGCTAATAATGCGATGACGAATGTGACTCTTTGTATCATTTTTTTCTGTTTGTATGGAATGAAACTGATTCCATCTCTATTTATACCCTCCAAACTACAGAAAAGAGGAATAAAAAAAGAAATCTTTAATTGTAGATGCTAAAAATATTATGTGTTCTCTAAATTGAATTTCTTTATCTATTAAAGGAGATTAATCTTATATATTACAAAGACTCTTCATTATTGTCCATAACTACTTCAATTTTCTTACTAAGATTAAGTATCGGAATGTAGCAAAGCTGTTGAGCTAGAGTCCTCTCATATTTTTAATATATGGCAGTTGAATAAGGGAGATCGCAACAATCATTGTCATAAGGGGGAGGGTTCGTTGATTTTCATGAATATTACTCACGAAGGACTTTTAGTGCCATCCCGTCTTCCGTTTGATATCTTGTTATCTTTTGAAGTGGCACTGTATTAATTCTTGAAGATGTCATATAGTGTTTGTATGTCCTTCACACCTATACGCCAGATAATGAAATCTTCTTCATCCCATCCGACATGGTTTTATTTCAGTGTTTTGTCTTCTATTTTTTCTTTGTGTCTCTTTTATACCACTTTAATTCGGACTTTTAATGCTAGTAAGGAGCCCCACACACCAAAGTGATGATAGTAGTAATATCCCTTGTCTTGTAAATAGCTCTTGAATCTTCACAATTATATCACACTATCAAAGCATTTGACGTTTGGCAATTATCAAGTAATAGCTCACCTGCCGATGATCCATGCAACTAGTAGTGAACAGACAGTGGCTAGTACTTTTATTCTAAGATATGAAGTTTTCATGCTATTCTTACACAACCTCTCAAATTCGAAGAGATGGGAAGAAGTTTGGACCGATAAACTCCTAATAACCAACGAACAATCTCCGATCTCAAAGCAATGCCACGTCATAATACTAGATAGTATCTTGATCCCGCAAAATTTGTAATCAACATGATGGCGGAGCACTTGAATCAAAAATAAGAGCCAGGAATAGCTGCATTGCATCTACAATGATACAGATAACACTAATAATAATACAATCTTCGGGATAGTACGCTATATTTGGCTCAAGGAACGTTTTAAATAGCCGGATGCAATATCCCATTACCATTAGGGTAAACTTTAGCTACCCTCATTGTAATATAATATTTTGCCGCTTGTTTGTAACTTGAAATACTTGCCAAAGATGGCTAGATTAATAATAGCTTTTTTCAGGTGTTAAAATAGGACCAACCGATCAATCTCATAACAAACATTTTAATATAATTGAACACATCACATGAATATCAATATACTACTTTATACATTTGGACTTATCAACGTACTACTGCTTAGACACATAGCATACGCAGCTGGATGCTCTAGCGGATGGACACAATTCAATGACGGCACAACAAACCTTTGCTACAGGTTCTTCACGAAGTCATCCACATGGTTCGATGCACAAAATTATTGCAGAGGACAAGGTGGAAATTTAGCTACAATCCCATACGCGCAGATAAACACATGGATAGACAACTTAGTACCCAGCAACGCCGCTGAATTTTGGACTGGAGGTTACAAGCAAGGAGGTTCATTCAGATGGATCGACGACAGCACATACTCATTCACAAACTGGGATAGAAACCAACCAAACACATGGAACGGCGCTGACTATATTTCGTTCCTACATTCTGGCGCCTCGAAAGGAAAATGGAGAGCGATTAGCAATGCTTATTTGAAACCTTACCTGTGTCAAAGAATCACAAATCAGCCCGCTGGTTCAGATCCAACAGTGTGTACTTCACCAGCCAGATCCTTTGATGTATATACAGAACAGTCTAGCATCACTGCAGACACACGCGTATTTTTGGACAAGTGGAATGCAAACTCCTCTACTCCAGTTCTCAATGCCGGTTATAATCCAGCTCCTTGCGGAAAAACAGCACTTTCAGCCTCATTCGACCGTGCATCGCTATCCATCTTTTTATTCAAGCAAAACTATTTCTTCAGTTCCTCATGGGAGTACTTTGAAATTAGTGTAAAAGTCATTGGAGAGACTCTCCCCGGATTCAATCTATACATTACTTTTGCCGACGACAAGGATGTTAAGTTTTTCAGACAACCAATGAAGCCCGAGTGGACCAGCTCAAACTCCTTGGACTTCTCTCAATGGACGTTGATTCGTATTCCATATTCTGCCATCGGACTCCCTGCTCAACCAACTTGGCTCAAGATCATCTTTATTGAACCCAGAGATCAAGGATACTCAATGAAATATCTACAATTGTTGGTTGACAACGTTAGATTTGTCAGGTACACAACAGATGCTCCGATTCCGACAGATAGTCAGAAAGTGTCAGCGGCTGCTCTAGTTAACGCACTTATACCCACATCATCATCTACCGGTGCAGTTGCATATACCGATATTGTTGAGGGATATTACCCAGGAAACCCACCACCAGGTAGTCTACAAGAACAACTCATGGACGTTCTTTTGACTCAAACCAAATTCAGAACAATCATGACGTTCTATATTAACACAGTGACCGCAGGTGCTGCGTTAAGAAAAGGCATCAAAGTACACTCGGTGTTGTTAGTCAAACCTGGTGCTGCTGCAGAAAACAACAACATTTTATTCGACGCCATTAATGCATGGAATCAATTCCCATCTGTGTTCCTTGGCTTTTCTTGTGGAAATGAGTTAGGTAACCAATTCGGCCAATCAGACGACGTCTTGAACACAGTGAGAGAGTGCAAGAATAGATTAAGAGCAGCAGGTGTGACCGTACCAATTGGTAACAATGAGGTATCGTACGTTTTGTGTGGCTACACATATGATTGTTCGAAACCATGGACGGATATGGCCAACATAGTAGACTTCTTTGGATCAACTACATATCCCTATTGGATGAATACATACAATCAAGGATCAGATGATTGCATCACAGTCGACCAAGCACCTGATGTTGTACTTACAAAACACAGACAACTTCAAGCAGCCTATCCAAACATTCCTATTTTGACAGCAGAGAGTGGATGGCCATCGGCACCTGCAGGACAGACATATTACAACCCACCAAATGTGTACTCTGGATCACAATGTGCTGTTTGTAATGATGCTAATCAGAAGAAATATGCACAAAAGACGATAGATATATACAGATCTGCACGCCTGCCAATCATATCGTTCTCATCCTTTAGAGAACCATGGAAGGGAACAGGTAATACGAATCCAGAGCCATGGTGGGGAATGTGTTTAGGAAGTGCGCCATATACATGCATCAATACTCCCAACTAAATTGTTTTGTTAATAAAATTATTTCGAATACATTTCTGATAAATCTAAATGTTTGTGTACTCCTCTTTAACCGAATAATACTATGGATATTCTTGTGGTTATTTTGTTGTGGAGGCGATACTTTGAAATGTAATGTAAAGGCCAATCCTTTCTTTTCAACCCTGAGTGCTCAGTTGACGAAAAAGATTGTAAAGCATTTCAAGAGCGGTTTTGCGTGGTTCGTAGAGGATTGCGAGGCTGCAATTCCAATACTTCTCACTAATAGTACAACAACAATGTAATTAAGATGGAATTGCTCATAAATTGACACAACATTTTTCGAATCACTCAATCATTTATTACTTTTAAACCTCAGAAAAGTTAAAACCAAATGTATGGATAAATCCATAAAAAAATTCTTAATGCTATTTGATAAGAATTTCAACGAAGAAAAAAAATGCATAGTAAGTCGATGCATTTGTTAACAACTAAAGAGGTTGTTTTACAAACTAATCAAAACAGTGACCGTTAATTCCTCAATAATCAAAGACGTGACTAAAAAAGCAAGATTAGAGCCATAAAGATATTGATCATTGGGTGAAGCACTTTGGCAATAACGGTCGAGTCACCAAAGAAATGTTAATAATCAAACTCCAGGATACTACATAAATAGTATTATGTCTCGTTCAGCCACTCACAAATGTTTGACCTATTTTTTGTTTATACTCCGCGGATGTACCTTATGAATCAATAATGGACTCCGGATACTAAATAGATATCTTACGGGTCTAAAATAGTGTGAACGTTACCAGTTTCACAACAAATTCAACAAACTTGCAACAGCAATTTTATTTCACAAACACAAAATACATGAACACACTTTCATTCGCATTCTTGTTGAGCATATTCATTGCAGCTGCTTACTGCCAAGGTGATGACTTCGTAGTTGGTAATGGAGCAGGGTTGTTCTACAAGTTTAGCAGGACGAGCAATGTTGTGTCAAGGGTTGGTACCACAGGTGACGCAATCAGTACTTTCACTTTAAACTTTTTACCCAACTCTGCCTCAATGACTTCCAGCTCAAATATTGCTGTTGTCACAGGCTTCGACGCCTCTATATCTTCCAACATCATTGCCTCTCTTGATCTTATCAAGGGAGTCACTACAAACACTGTTGCCACTTCATCTGCAACCGTGGTTGTCGCAGTTAAGGGAGATTTTGTCATTACTTCATCTGGCAACTGCTACAACAAGTTATCTCTAGAAGGCTTCGTATCCTCCCCAAATACAGTCTGCACGCCCGAGAAGACAAGGTTCTTAGGATTCTTAAGTGATTCTGTTGCTGCAATGGTCAGTGAAGATGCTGCATCAAGAATCGGAACTTTCGACATATCGGGGTTCACTCAACCAAGTGATTCGGAACAAATAAACTACATCACAGGGACGTGCAATGGAAATCCAATTGTGGCCCTTGAGGGACGTATATATGCAGTTACAAAAACTGGTTTATTGACGCGATATACTATATTTGAAACAAGTCTGGCTGTTACTGCTAGAGTGAGCTTGGGTGTATTCGGACAAATCATTGTCAGTGCCGACGCTTGCAACAATGGTGTCATCATGGTTGTTGGATTAAACAATGGTGGATGCAAAATTTCACTATTCAACTTGATGACATTCGCCGCATTAAGCACTTCCCACATTAATATCAGCTTGAGGGCACTAGGGCTTTCGGCGGACAACCTCAACATTGATCTAGGACACAATTTGAATCTTGGTGGTAGTGCATTGACATCGATTTTCTCCGCTGCGTCAGGGAAGTCTATTTTGATACTAAATAAAAGTACCAACAAGATTTGTGTTGTTTCAAATCAAGTTTCATGCAACGGTATAATTACCAATGCTAATATTGGATTACCATCCTCTCTCAATTCCTGTCAACATGATAATGCCGGGTTAAATTTTGGAGTCACCATATAAAGTGTTGACTAAATAATGTTATAATTTAATAAATAAAAGTTTTGTTCATTCTCAACAGATCTGTGTTTTGTTCGTTGTAATCTGGTTTGTATGGTTGAGTTTTGGAATCAAAAAGTCCAAAGAGTGATGACAAACCACACAAACACCAACACAACAACAGATGGACGTACCGAGGCTATAATACAAACAACAACAACTTATCTATACCTTGCGTTTTTCGTGTACAGTCTTGCATGCTTGTTAATGATTTTGAAAAGAAGAAGACATGCAGAGGGGTCTAGGATGGATGTTGCAATTACGTTGACAATGTTCCCCTTTGCATACTTCATGCTTTCAGTTTACTACTTAATCAGGCTGTACGCGCCTGATTTGCTCCATAGGCTTTGCATAGCAGACTACGAATGCCCCTTGAATACCCTAATCGAAAATTTAGGTTCATTACTTTTTCGATGTGGATACTTCATTTTAACATGTTTTTGGTTTCGTCTGTCCAGACACGCAAGATCACACGTAAATGAATTATCCCCTCTACTACAGTCGCAGCAAATTTCAAATCATGAGCCACAAGAGGAAAATATCAGAAGAGAGAAATTAGAAGAAAATGTAATTAAGCACAGAGTATGGTCAACTTTGTTCTTTTCCATATTAACTTGTATCATTTTGTGTTGTATTGCCTCGGTTCTCCCTTATTACTTGTTAGGCTATTATCAAAATCTAAAACACTTCACGAACTTTGTGCTTCTACCTTTTGTTGATGTTTGTATTGTAATAATGTCCTCAATTTCTGGATGGAGATTGTTAGTAATATTGCGCCACGCCCTTTGTATCACACATAGCATTACCACCTCTCTTCTTCGGCACTTGAAGAGAATTTGCATCTTCTCTATTGTATTTTCTTGTTATTGGGCTTTGGTTGCTGGCTTTGTATTTGGATGGAGAGTCGCATACTGTTTTATACTAGATCCATCCGTAAATCCGACCTTGTGGATCATATTTAGATTCGTGTCTGTACTATGTGCAGATCTGTTGCCGTATGCAGTATTGTCTATTGCGTTGGTTTGGATGAGCACCACAGTGAGAGCTTTTGAATTCATATATAACAGAACAATGAGTTTTCCTTCACAAGAAGAAACACCGTTTGACGATGAAGCTACCCCTCCGACTGTTTCATAACGGCATGATAGCACCTTGCGTCTAGGTACGTTTCATCGAATAGACTTGAGACAGATACTTCGATTAGATGCGTTATAGATCGTTACTTCTCAGTTCTGACTAAAATAATAAATATTTATTTCATGTGTTGGGATATTGTTAATGAAGCCCAAGGTTCAACATTCCTTACAAAAATGGAGTTTGTAATAGACAATCAAATTACTTCTTTGGAACATGACGTCATTGATTCGTTACGCGGGAGGATTGATTGTGATTGTGGTCCATCTGTGGTACCTTGCTTTAATGAGATGATCGATTCGTTCAAAAAAGAGGATTATGAAAATGCTCGTTTAACGTCACAGGACATGTACGATTTTGCATGGGATAAATTACATACAGGGAAATGGTCAGAAGTTAAAAATGGATGGAGAATTTTGTTTGCAACTTCCTGCTTCATTAGTGTAACGTCGGAAATCCGAACAACAACCCAGTCTAAAGAGCTTTCGTATTGGACAAACCTTATTAGAAAATGTGATATGGCCCTAATTATGGGGTGCGAAGAACCACTCGAGTCCATCATACACAACCTTGTAGAAAAGATTCACAGCATGGTTTATGAAACATTTGAACCAGACGAGAACATCCAGTACACACCCTCCCCATCACATAAAAAGCGGAAAATAAACACGGATTCGAGTACAATTCCGCGTGTAAAAAACATTTCTCCAACAACATTTTATAAAGAATATGTTGCTAATCAGCATCCAGTTATCATTACCGGGTCTTTTGAAGGATTGCAACAACTTGATGACATTATGCATTGTATGGCTTATAGAACAGTACCAGTGGAAGTTGGAAAAGATTACACCGATCCGGACTGGTCTCAGAAAATGATGCTCGCTCACGAATATATAAGGAATTATGTTCTCACTACCAACTCTCCTGATAAAAGAGGTTATCTAGCTCAACATTCTCTATTTGATCAGATCAGACCATTGTCACAATACATTGAGGAACCTACCGTCGGCTGTATGCTGGGAGAAGGCGAATTAGTTACTAGAAATGCTTGGTTAGGCCCATCAGGAACAGTCTCTCCTCTTCACACTGACCCTTATGATAATCTATTTTTACAATTGATGGGTGACAAGTTCGTCAGACTTTACAATAAAGATCAAACCAATAAACTTTATGCACAACAAGAAGGTCTTCTAACAAACACAAGTTACATTAGAGATATACATCAAGTTTGTGACATTAACTATCCTTTATTTAAAGAAGCGGAATATATGGAGTGTGTCTTGACACAAGGTGAGATGTTGTACATTCCAAAACTTTTTTGGCATTATGTGGAATCTCTATCCGTAAGTTTCTCTGTCAGTTATTGGTATAAATAAAATCAATTTTGTTTCAGCAAGCTTTCCTCTTCTTGTTCCCTCTCTGTGAAGGGTGTTGCTGGTGTTTCAATGTCAATGACCTCATCCTCATCACAAACAGTCAGTACTGGTTCGTAGGTTGTTTTCTTCGTCTCCTCCTCTAACCAAAGAATAATGAATGCATACCAAGGAACTTCACTAGAATGTCTTTGCTTATAACGCTCAAGAACTTGATGATACAAGGCCCAAATTGGAAGTGTAATGAAAATAGCAACAAGCACGTCGTTAGTGTAATGCATGCGACTGGCAATCAACATTATTATACCAGTAATACAGAATAGCCATACTAGTGTTAATGTTAGTATTGATATTTTCTAATAAAGCGTTAAAACTTGACGGGTGAATTGCTAACGTTACATATTTGTAGTTTATAAACTTGGACCATGTAAGCGCGGCTAGTAAAAAATGTAATGTATGTCCACTAAACATCATGTCACCACACTCCGAAAGGGAAGAAAATTTGACAAAGGTCCAAAGTATAGACTCTTGATAAGTTCTCGGACACTCGCCCGCACCACAACGAAAACAACCCGGAAAAGGGTTATTTAACTGGTTTGTGTCAATTATAGTTATTGTACATTAAATACTCACCGAAGTAGAAACAACTGTACAACCTCTTAACATCATAAGTATGGTGTCCAAAGTAAGGAATCTAATTGCCGCTTTGGAGAAGTTTTTGGTAATTAGCAGAAACAAAATGGTTACAATCCCAGCAGCCGTGAGCATCCAAGTCGAAACATCCACACCAACGAAAGGAATTACTTCAAATCCAAGGTCAGGCAGAACAGTAGAGAATCTTGTATCTTTTATTGTAGGCTTCACTTTTCCTAATTCCATCCAACCCTAAAGTATTGTTAAAATAAAATTGATTTATAAATTTACGGGTCCTTGTGGCATTCTTGCAAGAGATAAGCTCACCATTATCAGCTGATATGTACATGAAAGTCCAAATAAAAAACTAACAGCGATAAGTCTCAATATTTGAGAGAAGCTTGGAAAAATCTCCTTCACCCACGGAGCGACCATCAACTTCACTCAGATTTTGACTCTTTTAAATTTAGATCTTTACAAGCGTACGAACAAGGTTTGGTTTTTGACTGAAGACATTCTTCTTTTATGTGCACAAGAAGTTGGGCTTCATTATGTAGTTCGTGCTCCAGCATTAACAGATATAATTGAGATCAGAGAGCGATTAATATTGAAGAATAATTATTGTAAGAGGGCCATTTAAATATGCTCAAGGCTTTTCGCTCAAAACACGTTTTCGAGAAAGGTTTACCCACACTATATACAAGAAATTATAAAATATTACACACACAACCATCTTTCTTCAACAAGGAGGTTGTTGTTTCACAAAAAGGTTCCTGGAGGAAGTTAAGTTTTGGTGACGCTCCAAGTTACGGTGGAACTCTTTTACAGGGGCATTTAAAAATTAAAGACGAAGCCTTGGTCCACAGCTCCAGATGTGATTACATTAATACAATGATTTGTTCTGCATTATCTTTTATGGCATCAAAATATGGTGTAGAGAAATTTCTCGACGACAGAGAGTTTTTATTCATAGGTCTTGGTATTGGATGCAGTCCTACGTTCTTCGCAAATCTAAATCACCCCTCTCTTAGTTTGGATGTAATAGAGATCGATCCTATCGTAATTGATGTAGCAGAAAAGTACTTCGAATTCCCTAGGAACAAGATGAGGAATGTTTATGCGCAAGATTTAGCTGAATACTTGAAAAGGGATGACAAAAGTTCTTATGATGTGGTGTTTCTTGATATTTATACTCAATACGGTCTACCTACACATTTGTTTGGTGAGGATACACTGAGCCATATAGCCAACGTCGTCAAGAGCACAGGAATATTAATAGCAAATGTCCATTGTCCAGAGGTAGAAAGATATGTAGAAATTTGTGAGAATTTTGCAAAAATCTTTGATAACATTCGGACGGTTGCTTGTGAAGTTGATTACACAAATAATATCATGGTGTGTAGCAATACGTTATTTGATCCGCAAGATGTTACCGAAGCTGCCCAACGTTTAGACGAAGAATATAAGTTTGATGTGGGTGTCAAACATGTGATGTTTGGTCTGGAGTTATAAATAAAAAATTCATTTTAATTTTACAACTATTTAAGGATGATTAGAAGGGTCAAATACATTGTTTTATTTTTTGCGGAAGGTTCCATTACACAGATAAACTGCTTCGAACGTGGTTATGTTGATACCCTACCACAATACACCCGAAACAACACACACCAATGCGAGGAATTCTCTAGACGGGTTTAATGATGATATATTACTTCCAACAAATTACTTGGCCATGAGCACTATTCCAACAAACACAAATACGGCACAACCGAAACATGAGGTCAATAAGAAGGAAACAAAGACAGAAAGTCAAAGATCATATCAAAACGAGGAAAATGAGCAGACGATACAACAAAACGCACAAAAAGCGAATAAGTGGTCGCCAATACGATTATTCTTACTACTTTACTGTTGCATTGCAATGTTATTCTGCATCCTCTCTCCTACACTTTTCATCATTAGTTTCATATTCGATCCTACGGATGTACTCTCGTTAGTATACACTATTTTGGACAGTTTTTTTTACCTACCGTCAAACATTTTCGGAGTATATGCATTTGGAGGTACGAAGCACCGGCCGACTTCGTGTAAGTTTTTTATCGGATTGTTGATTATCCAATGTATATATACTACTATTCAACTTTGCGTTGTTGTGGGCATAACATTTAATAAAATCCGTTCAGACTCATCTTTGCATGGAACGTATGTATTGGAGACGAACTTTCTAAACTTTTTCCTACTCCTGAGTTTCCGTGTTCTGGTCATCATGTTTGCCGTTGTACATATGAGAAGAGGCAAAATATCACAAATAAGAAACAGTGGTGGTGCAGAAAAAGCAGAACAGGATTTGAATGCCCAAACAATAAATAAAGTTTGAGATTTATTAGATGACATTTAAATCGGATCTATCATTAATGACCCTTGAATTTTTAAAGTACTAGCGAACCACCAAATTCTGCTACTTTCGAAGCAGTCTTGTTGGGTATCGTCGTCGGAATCGTCTTCGTGTCTCTGTACGACTCGAGTTCTTTGAAGAAGTTAAAGGGTATCTGGTCAATGAACGGCGGCATGCTTACCCCAGTATGCAAATTCGGTGTAGAACAAGCATTATGAACTAGATATAATGTTGCTAATCCCTTTCCGAAATAAATGTTGGGCATCTTCAAGACCTTTCCCACGTACAATTCTCAATTCTTTATTCATGGCTTTCGTCGGCACATTATTGGTCATGGTTGAACAGAAGAGTACCGAGGTTGTTCGATTGGCCGAGGAGAACAGAGCGTATTCAAGCATCTCTTTAATTCCTTCATCTCGAACTTTTGAGATCTTGTTGTTCCATCCAATTTCTAGATTATCTCCTAAATAGAATAGTTCAGTTGAGTGATTTGACATCTAATATGATGTGGTATGTTAACTGAAATTCTCCCTAAACAACTTCTCAAAGAAGTTTATGAAGTCCTTGAACCAACAGTATAAGAAATTGACCGAAAATTCGTCGGATAGAACATAAACAAACCCACAAACATACAAATATTCGTATGTAATCAATTTAGCCCTAAATGGACTAATGACTGTCTCTTTAATAATCAGAATAATTCAAATTCCCAATAAGTACAAATTTATCATTGATCGTTCTGAATATAAGTCAACCTATTTAAACGTTGGAAAAATTCAATTTAACACAATAAAAAGCGATGCAAACCGCACCACTGGTCATCGTATTGTTGGCCTTATTGGCTCTAATTAGTAAGTCAATTCGTACTACTTAAAGTTGTAACTTCATTAGGTGCCCAATCACAAGTTTGTCTTAATAATGGTTGCTTCCTTACATTACGTGGTATGCAAAACCTCACTGCTGAGGCCAGCACTGTCCAAGGAGAAGATCTAGTGTACGTTCTAACCGACGCCAACGGAAATCCAGTCGAAAACCACCCCATCTACATGACGTATAAACACCGCGAACTCAATTCAACCTCCGCCAACGCAAACCGCATCAAACCCTACTTTGAAGTTAAACATCAGCTCACAGATCACGACGGTTTGTTCCATGTCAAAGTGCACAATGGTTTCAGCGTCGGTGTCAGCGAGATTACAGCTTCAGTAGTTGCTTACGAAACACTCAAATCCAATACCGGTTACCTACACAACACCATCCGATACGAAGTCTACAGCCACACATACGCCCAAGGATGGATTCAAACCGGAATCATTCTAGGAATGTCCATCTTCTCCATGGTCGGTGCCGCCCTATTAGCAGTATACATTTTCAAAAAGAATTGCGGAACCCTAGCCATGCAAAAGGTTGCCGATCCAATCAAGGAAGGAGCACAAGGATTCTTGAGAGTCCAATACATTACCATCGCAGTCATCTCAGTGCCAGTCGCGGTCATCTTGTTCTTCATGTACTGGGTGCGCGATCGCTCTCCAAACGATCCAGGCATCGATCTAGCGCTATTGGCCATGGTCGTCACCGTCTCATTCATCTTGGGTGCCTTCTTATCAGGTCTATCAGGTTTCATCGGCATGTTCGTCTCCGTGAGAGCAAACATTCGCGTCACCGCCGCCGCCACCAGAAGTTACAGAGAAGCCATGAACGTGGCCATTCGCTCCGGTGCATTCGCTGGTTTCTTGGTCGTTAGCTTGAGCGTATTGGGCGTTGCATTGTTGTTCACCATCCTGTACTCTTCCATCCCATCCAGATATGCCGACCCAGAACAAATCGTAGGAATGATCATTGGATTTGGATTCGGATGCAGCTTGAGCGCATTGTTCGCTCAATTAGGAGGTGGAATTTACACCAAGGCAGCTGACGTAGGAGCCGATTTGGTAGGAAAGGTCGAACAAAACATTCCAGAGGATGACATTCGTAACCCTGCGGTCATTGCGGATTTGGTCGGAGATAACGTCGGAGATTGCGCTGGTCGCGGTAGCGATCTATTCGAGAGCATTTCTGCAGAAAACATTGGAGTCATGATCTTGGCCGGATCCTTATCGGCCAATGCTTACCCACAATTAAATTCGCCGCTCAGTTACATCTTGTTCCCATTGATGGTACATGCCATCGGAATGTTATCGTGCTGGGTTGGAATCTTTTTCGTTCGCGTCAAGGACCTCGTCATCGAACAACCGTTATTAGAACAAGGCGTCTATCGTCAAGAAGGAACGCACATCAACACCCACCTCGAAGAACAACAGCCCATCATGGGAAGCAGAGTGGATGATTTGGAAGATCCCATGAGAGCGTTGAACATTGGATTTGCGGTGAGCAGCGTGATTGCCACCGCATTGTTCATCCCCGTGTGCTACTGGATGTTACACACCAATCAATTCCCCAACGCATGGTGGAATTTCGTACTTTGTGGATTGATCGGAATCGCAACGTCGTGGGCGTTCGTATTCATTACTGTTTACTATACCGATTTCAACTGGTGGCCAGTCATGAGAATCGTCGAGGCTTCTCGCACCGGTGCCGCCACTAACGTCATTGCTGGCATCAGCGTTGGTTTCGAATCCACCGCTGCACCCACCATCGTGATCGTCATTGCCATTTTGAGCAGTTACTACTTGGGATTGAACTCTGGCATCGTCAACGAACAGGGCACAAAGATTGGTGGATTGTTCGGAACTGCAGTGGCCACCATCGGTATGTTGAGCAGCAGCAGTTACATTTTGGCAATGGACACTTTGGGTCCCATCGTCGACAACGCTGGTGGTATTGCAGAAATGAGCAATTTACCAGCTAACATTCGCATGATTACCGATAGATTGGATGCGGTCGGTAATACCACGAAGGCATTGACGAAGGGATATGCCATCGGCAGCGCTAGTTTGGCAGCCTTCTTGTTGTTCAGCGCGTACATGGACACCATCAGTAGTTATATCGGAGAGCCATTCGACACCGTGAACTTGGCCAGACCAGAGGTGTTTGTGGGCGGCATGTTGGGCGCTGCTCTAGTGTTCATGTTTAGTAGTTTGACCATTCGTGCGGTGGGCAACGCTGCACAAACCGTGATTGATGAGGTGAGAGATCAATTCAAAAAGTTCCCAGGCATCATGACCTACGACGTGAAACCAGATTATGAAAAGTGCGTTAGAATTGTGGCCAGAAGCGCATTGATGCAAATGATTGCGCCTGGTATCTTGGTCGTTGCCACTCCAATCATTGTTGGATTTGTATTTAGGTTGATTGGTTACTTGACACAAAATCACTTGTTGGGCGTGGAGGTTAGCGCTGGTTTCTTGATGGTCGCAACCATTACCGGCATCTTGATGGCCTTGTTCTTGAACAATGCTGGTGGTGCATGGGATAATGCAAAGAAATTGGCAGAGATGAGCACAGAGTATGGTGGAAAGGGAGGCGACATCCACAAGGCCACAGTGATTGGTGACACTATCGGAGATCCATTCAAGGACACTGCAGGACCAAGTATTCACGTATTGATCAAGCTATTGGCTACCATCACGTTGGTAATTGGACCCTTGTTCTTAAACAAACACGTCAAATAAACAACAAATTCATTTTTTATTGCAATCGATCGAATAATTCCTTTAGCACCAATCGAACGCTCTTGTGTTCGCTCAATATCAAAGTGGACAGCACCGAATAAAATTGCCCCTTGTACTTTTCGAATTCAGCATCATCAAATGCCAACAAGATGGTCAACACCAACACGATGCTCACCGTGAAGGTGCTCAATTCCTTATCGCTAATCACCACGCTCTTGTCCTCTGGTTGTTTGCTCTTGATGTTGGTCTTTAGCAAGTACCTATTCAACATTTCCGACATTCTAGGAATCAACAATTGCTCGGCCAATTCTCTCCTATCGGAACCCACCTCTGCATGGAACATTTGCGACAAGGTGTTCAAGTAGACGCTACTGGCCTGATTCTCCAAATTCAAAACCTCGGTGACCGGCATTCCTCTCTTATTATGCAACAATCCGCTCTCATTTAAAATCTTGCTGCTCTGATAAGTCATGTCCAACACTTGTAACAATTGTTGCACGTGTCGAATGTTCATGGTGGTCATCAATGGCTCGCCACCATGGCCATGAACAGCCATCAAGTCATGTATAGTATTTAATAAAATCATTTGAATGTTACATTGTACTCTAATAAATTCGCCTTCGTCCTGCGCGCTGCTATCTTGCAGAATCTCGGTAGGAGCGTTCATGTCGCTCGACAATCCATGTAAGCACTTGCACAGTTGATCCCAGTGATGTGCCTTGAATAAATGACCAGCCTCACGACACATCTCCAGTAGCGCCTTGTTGCCGATCGACGCCAACGATTCGCTCAATATCACGCTGTTGCCGTTCACTTGTCTAAAACAAGTTTTGATGAGCTCGAGAATGGTCATGCTACGTTCAGCGCTATCAAACAAGAAATCAATCTTTTCAAAATTAAAACAAAACAATCGAATCAATAACAACAAAGCATATTCACAACTAGTGTTGATCCATTCGGTGTTGTTCTTGATGACTATTCTTTGTTTGTCTTGAGCAGATGAAGACGAGGTGTTGGAGGTGGATTGAGTTTTGATTTCATCAAAGATTGGAAACAAGACGCCCGTAAAAACAACTTCCCAGAAGGAAACATGGAACGAATCGGAATGAGACAACAAGATTTGGAATAAAATTTCGATGCTCAAATTACGAATTTCGATCCTGGGATCATTGGCTACGCTCGATAATCCGGTCAATATGGGGAACCAAACCTTGAAATGAGATTTATTGTCGCTAAATGTCTTTTCGAAAGTGACGCCGTCTACTTTTCCATTCGCCAATCGATTGGCACAGATTTGTAATTGACGAATGGCACAATCAGAAATGGACTGATCCAATTGATTCTTTGCAAATTCCACCAAACAATTGACCAAATCAACAAAAGCATCCGATTGACAAATGGGAACAAAGAATTGATCCAAACACAACGTGACGAAATCGTGATGAGCCAATTTGACCACCGCCAATTGATCATCTCTGGCAGCAACCGCAAAGATTTGTAAGATGCTCTTCCAACCCGATTTAATGTTGCTGCTCCTCTTCAGGATCATTTGACCCACGCACTGAACGATCAAATCACGTATGCTGCCGCTCTGTGCATGAGTGATGATGGCATGAAATGGTTTCAAAAAATCTCTTTGGAAATGGTAATCTGCCAATTCGTCTTGCTCCAAAAATTTCATGCTTAATTGTCTGGTGCTATCGATGGCATGCATGGCGATGGTTTCGTTACAGTGTTTACCTACGTCTACGAAATGAGTCGCCAAGTGATTCCATATTTTATTCCATGCCCATTTCACTCTGTTCATGTTATAATAAGCAACTTCGATTAATTTTTGTAAGCTGAATTTTCTTGGTTCGTTTGCGTTATTGATTTCCGCGTCGCTCACTTGACACAAGCACTTTACGAAATGAATGATGGCATCGTCCTGTAACGAACTGCTCGTCGCATAAATCTTATCCACGCTTTGTTGTTCGATGTTGTGTAAAATGTATTGTGCATTGTCCAATTCTAATAATTGAGAATCGAATGGATTCGTCGAATCTCTATTTTTTGGAGTGGAAGTGTGATTGGAATTGTTCGAATTGGAATTGGAGAAATTCAAGATGGACGGTCGACGAGTGATTGGCGTGGATGTGGACGCGTTGCTTGTTCTTGGAGAACTTCTGACCGGTGGTTGATGATGATCGATGCTAATATCTGGACCTGCACCCGATGCGATCGAAATTAATCTTTCTAATTGACTACAATTGGTCAATACGTGAATCCATGATTCCTTCAGGAAATTTCCCTCCACATCTGCAATCTTCAACATTAATTTGATGGCATCAATGTTGCGTGGTTTCATTGCCGATGCATGATGTAAATTCGTTAATTTTGCTAATGCTCCCACGAAGGCATCTCTCTCGGTCGGCATGTCGAATCGAGAACTAATTCGAATTCCAAATTCTAGTCCATCCAGGCACAATTGAGTAATTAAGGGATCGTCGGAATGTACCACTTTCTCGTCCATGAGCGCTTCTAATATGGGCTGCCAGCTCACTTCGAACATTGGCCTCACGTGTTGAATTCCGCTCGCATTAAAAAATGTGGAATTCAAATCCACATCCGATTCCAAATTGGATTTGTTCTTGCTGGTGTTCCAATTGCTGCTGAATCGTTCTCTTGTTTTTTTATAAATTTGATTCGATTCTCTTTCGAACAGTAATTGTTTCTTTTTGGGAGTGGATAAATTGGCAGTTTCTGGATCCAATTCGGTCAGTTGCTTGGCGTCCATTTCCTCCTTCATTACGATTTCACAATTCTTAACATTGTTGTACATTTCGGCCTGGAATTCCGGCGACAAGTCGCTCCCGTCGTTGGTGCCGGCATTATTGTTTATGAATTGCTCCACCGTCATTCTCGATCTGAAATTTAATTGTGGAGAATGTAATTCTACGTTCAACATGATGATTGCGTATGCAAATACATAAACTGCATCTGCATTCGCGAACACGTCGTCTTGATTTTCTCCATAGTAGCCGCTGGCAAAGCTCACTAACGTTCTGTCGATCATTTGAGCCTCTCCTGGTAATCGAAGGGTATTCAAGAAATTACGAAATGCGCTCAAGAATTCTTTTCCTCTGAATGTGGGTCTCTGTAAATCGACGAATGCTTCGCGAACGTCCTTGATGAAATCTGCTGGTTGACCAATGTATTCTCCGATGCTCTTTTTGCTTAATCCTTCTTGTGTGTATAGGAATTGAGCAATTTCTTTGGGATCTTGTTTGAGCTGACCGGCGTTGATTAAATGTTGAATGCCCTTGTTTGGTTTTGCAGTGTTGAACAGAGCAATTCCCTCTCGTAGATCCATCTTGTAATGTCTTTGTTTTTCGAAGAGCGATTCTCTGTTGTGACGTGCTACTTGTTGTTCGTTGAATGCATGTTGATTGGATGATGATGATGATGATCCATTGGTCGGTGTATCTGGTAACGAATGTTCGTCTCCAATGGTCGTTCCTGGTTCGATTTGTGATTGATCTTGTCTAGAAAGATTAATCATCATGTGATGGAAATGACTTACCCACGACGATCGGTCCACTCCACGAGTGATTTCAGAATGCTAACAATGGTTTGTAATCCGCAAAATTTAATCTTTGCTTCTTGAACGGGCGTCACCCAATTGGCTTCCGCTTGTATTTGTTGTGCGACTCTCGATAGATCGCTCACTAGCGATTCGTAAATGTTGAGCGATTCGAGCGCACAATCATAATTAACGAACAAATCAACAATGGTTTGTGAATCTTGACAAATGTTGTGTAGCACGATGATCACGTTGTATTTTTGTTGATAGGTCGAATTGTTGCTTTCTAATATTCTCAAAAATGCACTCGTGAAGAACATTCCAATTTCGGTCTGTGTATGTTAATGACACCATGTGAGTGAATGTTACCTTGAAGTGATTTTTAAAGTACAAGATTAATGTTTTAAAGATGCTTAGCGATAAATTGAAAATGCTTGGTACGGTTGATACGGAGTTTTTGAGCAGACTCAAACACAAGAATTCACGAATGTCCGTAATGAAGAAATGAGTGTTGCGGAAGACTGGTCCGGAGTTTTCTAATACGGAATGGATCAATTGAAGTGCCAACACTCTGCTTCTCATTTCTATTGATTCGTTGGTGGCGTTCGCTGGTAGTTTCTTCATGCTTAGGCGACACAAGGCTCTGAAAATGAAAAATGCATCTTTTTGGTATTGGTTGTCAAAGATGGGAGATGACTCTGCTTCGTTATCGGACATGTTTGTTGGAATGCTTGGTGGTTGTTCCGTCGTCGTTGATGACGATGTGGTCAATGTTACATTTTCGACGAGTTCCTCCGATAAGTGTTGTGCGTCGTCGGCTGCTTGTTGCTTGACTTCGGTTGGTGATTCCTAAAGTTTAATGATTGACTGCATGTGAGAGGCGACTTACTTCGAAGCGTTCGGAAACCTTTTCCAAAATGTCAGAAACAACATCGGACACGTGCTGATGGGTGGTCTTTTCTTGATCTTGATTTTCTTCGACTTGATGGGAACCATTGGTCTGTTGTGTCTGATCGGCAGCAAGGGATTGATTTGTTTTTGATTGATGTAACAGTTGATTCTCCATCTTTTGAAAGATGGTATTTAACATTTGGGTCAGGGCTCCCTTGGCTACTTTTTGGTTACCTTCATTTTTACTCACTAGATGAATGTTGAAACAGGTCTTGACGGTTAATCTCAATGACTTTCCGTGGACGTCGCAGCTGGTAACTGCTGTTAGCAAGTTTTTGATAATGTTTAATTGAACAGCATCTTTTTGGTTGGGCTCAAAGCAACTACCAACTGTGTGGATCACAACGTCAATCAACAATTGATTTTGATCATTCTCATATTTTGACTTTCCGTCAATATAACCCATCATCATCATTTTCTGTTGTGGGTTAATTTAAAATGTATGTTATATGAGTCATACTTGTAAACAGTCTAATGCGACCTCGATCATCTCGGGATTCTTCGTTTGACAGGCAAGCTCTATGGGCTTGAAATATTTATTTGGGTCCTTACTACAAAAATTACAACACCGTCATTATAATTCTTACTTCATGTCGTGCGCTAAAAAGTCTTCGCTCTTTTTATCAGATTTACCATCACCTGTGCTATTAGATCACAAGTTTGCAAAATAAAGCTTACCAAGTATTTTGCTACATGTTTCTTTCAACACGGGGTATCTTCTAGCATTCTTCATTATTTCTGTTAACGTGCGTTTGTACATCACGCTCATAAAGCTGTGAGGCTTGTTCGTCACAGGTGTTGGAGGCATCTATGATGATTAGACCTCTGACGTTTTAAACTATGATTTGGTCAACGAGAATTTCAATAATAGATTTGGTATTGGAGTACTCAAGTGCATAAACGAAAAAATGAAGCAGCTATGGCAGTTAATTAGAAGGAGTAATGTGTGTGCACAAGCATACTAAAAGGATTGTTCCTCCCTTGTAACAGGTTTAGGAAGAGAATGTCGTAAATGATACATCAATTCATTTAAATAAAAGCCTCTCCGATTTTATTCTACATGCCAAGTCTTGGTAGTAATAAATGCACATGCTCTTTTCTTGCACCAATAAATCTTCAAATAAAATCCTACTTCCGGTACTTGTATTTTTAATAATATACGCTAGTTCTTCTAATAACTGATCTTTCCTTTATGATGCTACGTACGGTTATGTTGATCCCATGCATTCTTGACAAACCTTGGCCAAATGTAAATTTACTAATAGTAAATTTAACTAAAACAGGGACAATGACACGAATTAATTATGAATGCCTCATCTTTCGTGTCGAACTGTTCAGAATTGTCGCATTTCTACTCAATTTGAAATGCCGCCACATCATGACGAGTTTTTCTGTGGTTGTGTTCAATTTTGTGGAACTATCCCGTCACTTCAATTTAAAAAATATGAAGAGAATGAAGACCACGAAGGAAACAGTTAAAAAGAAGCCTAGTTACGTGGGTGCAACTAATCCTTACTTTGATTCATATGTGGAGGCAGAACCTGAAAGGGACGAGCTTGAAAAAATACAAAACAGGATCGAGTTAATTGAGGAAGAACCACACGACTATAAAACCTTCACAACTCTTTTTTCACATCTGCAAGCGCTAAGCATATCTGACAATGTGCGTACATTTAGCACTATCGAGGTGGGTACAGGAAACAGATTGGTAATATTCGCCCATGAAGTAGACAAAATAGATGATGACCAGTCGGTGGAGCAGTATGTACAAAAACTTTGCGCATTTGGAGACGTATATCGAACACGGTATCAGTTATTACTGTACGATCAATACTACTTAAAGGAGTCGCAAGTAACAAGAACCTTTTTCATCACAAACAAGAACAAAGAATTCATAGATGGCGGCGTCTTCCAACCCTTGTCAGATGTCCTATCTAACAAATCCGAACAAGGACCAACTCCCAGTTACTTCTCGCTGGACAAAGTATACCAAATCTGCTCCCAACTCTTTTCCTCTCTTGATGTGCTTCATGAATCCGGCATTCTTCACAAGAACATTTCCCTGACAAGCATCTACATGGACGACAAGTCCAGTATCTTGATAGGTCATTATGGTATCGGCTTCGAGCACCTTCCACTCGACCAATTGTACACGTTCGACTATTTGGCACCTGAAATTCTCGAAGGAGAAAACTTTACCGAAAGTAGCGACATTTATTCTGCATGTTTGGTAGTGCTACAAATACTTACACTTGGGGTACGTTCATGATTCAAACGCTCATTAACACTCGATTAGAGAATTGATGTAAGAGATAATGACTGGAACAGTACTCGAACAGAAATCGAACAAATTTACTCGAAACACGATAAAAACCTGACCACGCTACTCGACGTTATTTTCGAAGCATTAACCAAAACACATTCACAACGACCCAATACCTCACAAATCATGTTCACATTAAATATGATTAATCAAAAACCGGTCACGACCACTAAAAAACGAAGAAGCTTTCGAGCGTTATCAAATATCATGGAAAAGGCACCACCCTCATCTTTCGATTATTTAGAATCACAAGGTCCATCCTACGACTATTCTGGATTTTATCAATCACAAGGACCACAGCAGGGACCATACGGTTACGCCAATTCACAATTCTCAGCAAACACAGGGTTTAAACCTTCAACACAACCGGGTCAAGGACCTCAACAAAGAGAAAGACCTTTGGTGGGTCAAGTACTAAAACGGGCACCACCCAGTAAACCTTCACAAACAAGTCAAATTCCCCAATCAAGACTATCACAATCAACGAGTCGAGTATCTCAACCAACACAACCAAAAGAAACTACAA
Source organism: Acrasis kona (assembly GCA_026419775.2). NCBI lineage: Eukaryota > Heterolobosea > Eutetramitea > Acrasida > Acrasidae > Acrasis > Acrasis kona. The sequence goes on from JAOPGA020000969.1 coordinate 57,821, forward strand.
AAAAGAAGGATATCAAATCGCCACTAACTAGAAGAAGATCAGAAGCAGAAATTCCACGTCGCGAACCTACTGTTGTTTCTAATAGTCAATTATTGTCTTCAAAAGCAAAAAAGACTAAGTTGCCATCAAGTGAGCAAGTATTACCTCCTCCCCCATCTGGATCCCAAAAAGAACTATTTGGTGATTCTTTACAATCCATTTCTTCTCAAATACAAACTACTACTACATCTGATTTGCTGTCGCTAGATGATTTTATATTACCTGCATCACCATCGGCACAATCTGTACCTCAAACACATGCATTAGATGATTTTTTTCCAAATCCTTCTTCAATTCAAAGCTCTCCTCCAATAACAAAAGAATCATCAAGTGACGAAGATCAAGATGACGAAGAAGACGAAGATGATATCAAAAAGAAACGCTTTGATAAGGAAAAGAGCAAAGATGTCAAGCGAGTATTGAATGAAAGTTTACAAAATCTTGAAAAC
>JAOPGA020000970.1:0-23576 GCA_026419775.2 Acrasis kona
AATGGTACATCCCTACAGAAGATAAATCGTGCACAAGGGTACAACGACCATAACTGCTATGCGGTTTGTGAAACATGTAACATACTACAGTATACGAGAGATCTACTACCCTTCTATGAATGGTTATGTAGAACTGATGATTTTTTAGATTCTGGCAGTGATGCCAGTATTATGAGTTTGTTGCGTCAAAAATTCAATACGTACGCTGTAGAGGTATTTCCTGATGACGTTTGGAGAAAACTTGCAGCTGAACACCATGGTCCAATCGCACCGATCCCAATATTATTGGAATGTAATTTTGAGGATATACCCACCGATATGCCGTTGGCACCTAAGGGTAGTTATGTACCCAACATCTTGCCTGACACCGAGAAGCAACGCAAGATTTTGATTGACGGTAAAGGTAAAATGAATATGCGTGGACCCAATTGTCAGATACCAAGTTTGTATTACGAGTGTTTGAAATTAGCCTATTGTACATACTGCGGTGTACCTTTAGGAAATATTCATGGAACCTGTCTTGACAGATTCGATCATAAAAAACCGTATACACGTTGGAACGTTTATCCGTGCTGTTTCGTTTGTAATAGCGCCAGAGGGTCATTAACTTTGAAAAACTTTGCATCACATATTCAAACGGTACGCAAAAACATTGGATGCGCTTGTGGCTGAATATGGTAAAGATGAGAAAGCGTTAATTGCAGCATTAATCGGAAGGTTCAACTTGTTACTGAAAAACAGTAGTATCCCTAACGAGTTGTGGATGTTGCTAAAGCAAGAAAGAGATGATATTAGAACGTTGCCGTACAAATATCTTCCAGATGAACTCTCGGAGCCCAAAAAGAAGAATCAATAAACCAACATTTCTAAATGATATTTTTGAATTAAKAGCGTGTTAACGTTAGGGTAAATAACTGTAAGCTCTGTAGAGCCTTAGTCATATAGTATATGTGATGTATTATTTGCCCGCTCTTCGCATGAAAAAAATAATCGCCCACTAGTAAAGGCAACAGCCTCACCAGGGACATTATCATTTTTTTATGGGTAACACCGTCAAACTATTAGGACATACCTGTGGTATTAATATCTTTTAGTTTTGATGTTGTGAAGTGAATGCACGTGACGAATGAAATGTAATGAAAGTGTGATGTTTAATTAGTAGGACCTAACCCAACGGGTTATTAAGGGTTTGCGCCTGTAGGCGCTTAATGAACTGTAAAGAAACCGATGGTTTGTACAGGACTTCGCCAAACAATTGTTCAATAGAATGTTTGATAATTATATATCTTTTGAACAATACTAATAGAATGTTCATTATACAATACCTAATTACGTTTAGAACACTCTTTATACCATTCGATGAATAGGTAATATACACGATAAAATAGTCTTCACGCTCATGACATGTATATTGATGACTTCACACAAGTCAACTCAACTGTGTCACTTACAACCATTTCGGTGATTTGTATATATAATTTTTTGTGTAAGGTAACTCATCAATAACTATTGACGGGGGTTGTAAAACTACCAATAAACTTTCAGGCTTATCCCTGTTTTCTAACGGAGGAAAAGAAGAAATAAGATAAAGAAGAGAAGAGGAAGAAGCAAGCAAAAGTAGGGCTAGAGGGGGCACATAAGAGAAAGAGAGATGTGGAAAGAGACAGCCTTAATAGCAAATGACATAAGGCTAACCTTGAAAATGAAAGTGTCCGTCAACAGACTGAGGAGGAAGCATCATCGTTATTTAAATAAAAATACTGTTTTGTATGTGGTTTGTTGGTTATTTCAACGATCAATATATTTATGAGAAGAGTGACCCAGATTAGCATTTCATGACTCGCAATACCAATGATGAGAATGAAACCAATGAATTTCCCACCATTCAAAATATTGATGAGTGTTATGAGAAATGAATTGAGCCAACAATCAAATACAAGTGGGATTGATGAGAATTTCCCAATTTTTCATTGTTATTAAAACTATCGATTGATGGGTAGATTGACTTTTCTCAACGTAAAAATCCTCGGTAGAGATAGATGAAACAATGGGAAAATTTATTCTTGGAACACCTGTAAATATTATATACTCTCAATATTTAACCTTATTAGCCAAAGAGCAATCAGAATACAAGACAGAGTTTACAGATTTTGACTCTAAGTAGGGACTCTAAACTCTAAGTTTTTTGCCCAAATTAGGAATTAGCGGGACTCTAACCGAATAAGGAATGGACTCTAACTTTATTATCCGTTACACTTCTCGGCGGCACAAGCAACACTGGAGGATGCAAGAACATGATTACCGTTATATATTATAGCGGTGAAGCAAAAAGTATAAATTTCAACTTGTACTTTATAATAAATAAATCACTTTATTGAAAAATATATTGATTGTCATGTCAAGCGAAATCTGGAAAATACCCCGATTCAAAGGCATGGGTTGATTGGTGGTTACTTAACGCAGAAAGTCTTTATGTAAAAATGCTTGTACGCTGCTGCTCCGAGAATGTTAAGTTTAATGAGCTCCCTTGTAATACAAATGCCGCTGAGTCAATTCACAACCAATATCGCAGGATTTTAAATGTAAAGCTTAGTGATATGTTTGATGAGGACCGCCTGTTCTACGGTTATTTCTTTGCATCTTCAACAAATGTCAGAACAACTTACCGTAATAGAACGGAGGCGAAGCGTATAGCAGWCGCCAAACGAAGAAGGGAGAAACGGTATCACAATGATGGTAGAGCACCGGATACAATAAAGCAAATCCTCCAGCTGCCTGAAAATGAAATGCAACTTGCGTTGATCTAGGAGCAAGAGGTGATGTCTGTAAAAAAGAATGGACCCGGCTAACTCAAATCACAAAGGGATGCAAAGAGGCCAAAGCAGAGTTTTGAAAGGTTCAAGCACATATAGCCAATGAAATACTACTATGACTTAAAATGTACGAATTTGGCAAACATGTAGATGGGAGCAGATCCAGATATAGAGATTCGGCAAATAGAGAACGGGAGGATACCAAAGATGAAGAAGAATGTGAAAAAGAGGGTCAAGAGTTGATTGGGTATGACAACCCTAGCTAACAGGACTAATCAAGACCTTATCTTAATACAGCTAATGTGTAATATGTAAATATATGATCATTTGAGCGACAATATACAGATGTATGAGTCTACAAATTCAAGTAAAACCCTATTTTGACAATTTAGTCCACGCATATTCATTTTACCTTTACCGTCAATCAAAATCTTGCGTTACTTCTTAGTATCAGGCAAGATGTTGGGTACATAACTACCCTTAGGTGCCAACGGCATATCGGTGGGTATATTCTCAAAATTACATTCCAATAATATTGGGATTGGTGCAATCGGACCATGATGTTCAGCTGCAAGTTTTCTCCAAACGAGTTGACAGATAGTCACTCTAACTTGACACAACACTAACTTTTTTGACCATATTTGGACACTCTTAAAAATAAGCCCGCAAACATAACAGTCCGTTACAAAGAGACACCACAGATGGCGCAAACATACCAGTCCGTTAAATTACACTGGCGAAGGTAGCAAGTGTAAAAGGATTTAAACATGTATAACATAAAATAAACAAACACAACAATGACACAAAGAAAGATTGTTACTAAAAAGTTTCAAATTAAATCTCTTGTCCAGAAAATCCAACAGCCTGACATTATAGAGAAAAATATGAATGTCACAATGGAGTACTCTCAAGCCTTTGGGTATAAAGACATGCTTATAAAGTATCTTGGGGAGGAGAAGGGAACAGCTAGATTCTGGCAAACTATTAAAGGTTGCTACGTTCACTAGCTTCGCTCCTGCAAAAGATTATTTGAAAAAATTGGAGCTAGTGAGAGGGAAGCTGAGCTTTTCATGCAAAATTGTAAGAAAATGCCTAAATGCTTGCGAGATGAAGCAGAAGCTATTCTCTTTTTTAATAGCATTACAGATACTTTCCCTGGACTCAAAGACTGGTCTAAGTGGTGGCTACATGATGCTAATGGGCTTCATTTGAAAATGTTAGTTAAAGGGTGCTCCAAAAACATCAAGTTTAACGAACTTCCTGATGACACCAATGCTGCAGAGTCTATTAATTATCAGTATTGAAAGATTCTGAATGTTAACTTACAGCTTGAGCTAGGTGATATTTTTGAGGAGGACCAACTCTTTTACAGGTACTTCATTGCGTGTGAGACTCAGATACGTACTTCATACAGGGACAGGAGTGTAGCTAAGAAGAAGGCTGACGCTAAGGAACCGAAGATACCGCAATGATGGTAGAGCGCCAGATACCCTTTGTGATGTCCATTCCCTTCTAGTTAGATAACAAGCATTCACAGGTTTGTTAGAATGGATTTGTTCTCTACAGGTTAACCCAAACTCTATTTTAAATGACGCCGCCATTACAAATAGAATGTTAGGATCCTTGTTGTCATCAAGTGAGAGCTCCCAAGTAAACTCATATGTGGGACATTTTAAGTTGCATCCAAAGCCGCACAATTCATTGTTAAGAATTTAAAATTAAGGCAAGAATTCCTAAATAAACAAAAAGACAAAGCAAACAAGAAAGAGAAGCAAGAGCAAAACCTTAACAGAAGACTCCACAATTATGATAACAAGCCGTCAATTCAATCAGGACATTTGATTGACAACCTCTACACCTTTGAACTATACTTGTCAACACATAACGTCAAGCATAGTGATGTTTTAGTTCTGTTGCAAATGTGCTTACCTGGTGATAAGAGCAGCATCATCGCGAACAGATTATCAGACAATTAAAGAAATTGTCATGGAATGAATCATTGTGAACACAAGCAATCACCTTCTCGGTAATTTGTATATATAATTTTATGTGTAAGGTAACTCATCAATAACTATTGATGGGGGTTGTAAAACTACCAATAAACTATCAGGCTTATCCCTGTTTTCAAAAAAAAAAATGTCATGGAACGAATCAAAGAAATCCATCCTATTGGCCCTAGACCCATCAAAAGATGAAGAGCAGTACGTTCAAGAACTACGTTTACTCAAGACAGGCATCAACAAAACGGTCTACAATTACAACAGACGTTTCTTAGCATATGCATCTATTCTACAATTAGATTGTACCGAAGCAGGAAAGATATTCCTTTTGACTTTACCCGAGTATGTCAGAAAAGAACTAAATAAGAAGATGGCACCAGTACCGAATTATCTGTACATTCAATGGACCATCGATAATATGATTGAGTTCATTGCAGTGTGGATGAGACCCCAAGAAGAAAACGTCTACGAGAAGAGAAAGCCAGATATCAGGCAACAAAAGGAGAAGTTGGGTCAAGAACTTCGCAATATTCGTATCAAGAACCTGCACAATTTGAAGAAAGACAAGAGAAATGAGATCATCGAAAAAATTAAGAAAAAGATTCTTCATTGTTGGAAGTGTGATAAGAAAGCACCCAAATGTGAAGGCGGGCATATCCAACCTGATTGTCCAGAACCTCTGAGTAGTACAGTTAAAGAGAACAAGTACAAACCAGATTTCAAAACAAAGAGAGATCCAAGGCAGGACAAGGGGAACGAGAAGAAGAAGGTCAAGGTGAATAAAATTACTTTGTTTGATGTATCGAAAGAACATATGACCAATCAAGACAACGTAAGAATGGGAGAAGATGATCCAATTCTGTTAGAAGACGAACTAGAGAACGACATTGCTGAAGAAGACCATTCCGAGGAAGAACAAACGGAAGCCTTCAGAATTAATAAAATTACTATCAATCCGCAAGAATCCAAGAACTTAGAGGAAGAACTAGAGGAAGTGGAACAAGATTTAGAATTGATGTATGAGAAATTGCAGTACGCTGAGTGCAATATCAACGGAACACCAACTAAAGCACTTGTTGATAAAGGAGCACAAGTTAGTGTAGTTAGCCAAAGGTTTCTGAATTACAGTAAAAAGCATTCCCACTACTTGATATATGTTAATAAGAATGCAAATGTGAATGTTGTGTTTCCAGACAAGCGGCGAGTTAAGTGCCAAACCGCTAAGTTACAAGTCGATTACAATGGAGTCAAATTGGAACACACCTTTGTAGTGTTGCCAGAATTCGATGAAGAAGTTATATTCGGAAGGCCATTATGTAGGATATTCTGTATCACCGATATTTATGATACATTACCAGACATTTCACAACAACAAGTTGAAGATTTCTTAAAGAATTTCCAACCTACACCAATCGATGAAATCTTATCAAGAGATTATGACAAAGAATCCAAAGGAGTTCAATACCACCCAGATATGCACAAAAGTATATGGAGTACATAGCCAAGTTTATTGAAGCAAATGCAGCTACTATCGATAAGCACAGTACTATCGGAACCATTGCTATACAGTTTGCAGAGGAGGCATCAAGAAAGAAAGGTTGTTGGTCAAGATTCTATCATCCATTAGAAGCGGAGTTGAAATTTCATGAGGTAGTTAAAGAATGGGTCAAAGACAACGTAGTAGAAGAGATGATTGATCTAGATGAGTTGGACAAGACCAGGAACAAGGAAACAAGTACAGAGGTTCTGTGGGATTATCAACTTCTTTAGGAGGTTCATTCCACATGCTAGCGATCTGTTGTATCCTATTATGGCAAGACAAGAGAAATCGTTTCAATGGAAAGATTTTCCAGAATTAGAAAATAATAATAAACGTAATATTTATTTCGATGATATTTTATATAAACTATGCACTACTCCCATGAGGGCAAACAATGTGCAAGTCATTGTGATGGGGGTTATAGGATGGAGTCGAGGTCCATCTGGAGAGAGCGAGCGGCAGAACGGTTGGAGGAGGGAGTTGGGGCTTCCTCATTTCTGGATTTGTTAAGAATGTCTTGTTTCTTAGCCAGAGTGAGTTTGTTGGGTGTGGTTGGAGCTGCTCTTGGAACAAAAGGGTCCATGGCCTTGAAAGCAGTCCGGAAATTGTTAGAGTGGCATGGAGGAGTAGAGTTGGAGTTGGTAGCAGATTTGTTGGGGGAGGACGGGTAGCTAGAAAGAGCGTGCTTTCATTCTTATCCGAAGAGGGGAAGGAAGAGACATTGTCGATGGACGAGAAATGGAGGAGCATGTCCTCATGATTAGGTTGTTGTTGTTGTTGTAGTGGATGTAGTTGTTGTTGTTGTTGTTGTTGTTGTGGTTGTGGTTGTTGTGGTTTTAGTGGTGGTTGTAAGGGTTGATGTTGTGGGTGAAGYGAGGTGTGGAGGGGAACTTGGAAATGGTTGCACAGGGACAACAGCATGGACTTCATGTCAAGGACCTCCGTGGAAATGGACGATTTTCCAGAATTAGAAGAAGCCTACATCAACAGTCTAGTAACCAATGTTCCATTTTTACATTACCCATTACCGAGTATTCCATTAGAGTTGGAGACAGACACAAGTGACACTGGAATAAGAGGGGCTCTATTTCAAAGAATAGATGGGAACAAGAGATATTTAGGTTTCCATTCTAGAGTACTTAGCAAGAGCGAGAAGTTGTATTCTATCCCTAAGAAAGAGTTGTTATCTATCATTGTACACATAAATTACTACAGACATCACCTGTTGGGAAAGCATTTCAAGTTGCACACAGACAGCAAAGCATTAACAGATGTAATTACGGCATTAGAGCAACCAAATTTCAAGAATTCTACACTGACAGGATGGATTGCAACTATTTCCGAGTTCAGTTTTGAAGTGTTCCACATTAAAGAAGAGCTAAACGTATTACCAGATTTGTTATCAAGACTGAATAGAATCACCACATTAGAAGATGAGACAGAAAAACTTCTAGACAAATCTCATTTGGCTCATTGGGGCGCTATAGGGATGCATAATTACATTTGCATAAACCATCCAGAACATAAAATTAAGAATGTTTTCGACAAGTGTTTGGATTATATCAAGAAATGTGATATATGCCAAAGAGTAAACAATCATCGCATAGGATACGCTCCACTCAAAGAACCAACGTTTTAGTATGCCAGAAGAGCACATACACATAGACATTATGGAGATACCAGAGAGCAAGAAAGGTTACAAATTACTACTAGTTATGGTGGATAAATTTACAAAATATGTATGGTTGAAGCCTATTCTTGAGAAAACAAAAGAAACAGTATCTAAAGAGATTATCGCAATGTTCATGTCATTTGGATTTCCAGCAACAATTAAATCAGATAATGGAAAAGAGTTTATCAATTCAGCTGTTGAAGAAGCTTGTAAAATAGCAGGCACAGTTCACAACAAAGTTATTGTGTATAATCACCATGCCAATGGTCTAGTCGAGAACAACAACAAGACCATTTGTACTTTATTACTCAAATTAAGTTTATCGTTGAAACATAAAACAATACAACGATTATTGGGAAAGACCTGATACCAGCATGCATGTTTGCAATGAAATAGCAGAATTCACTCCGAATTAATGGCAACTCCATTCTCACTCATGTTTGGACGAGGACCATTCAATTTTGCAACACCATCAGAAAAGGATGAGAAATCAACGGAGAAAGATCGAAAGCAAATGTTACAATTTTGGGAAACTCATAAGGAAATTGTACCAGGACTGTTGTACAAGATGAGAGTAAATGCGTTTGAGAAAACTATATATCACAAGAAAACGGACACATACAAACCTAAAGAGACTGTGATGTTACGCAACCCACGGAAACATTGTATGAAATAGTTGAACAAACTCCAATCAATGGCGAGTACATTATCAAGAATAACGTACAGAACAACATCAAAGCTCCAGCGAATTATTTGAAGAGAGTTAAACTCAATAAAGGTCAAACATTACTGGATTGTCCCAAATACACTGAAGAATTTTCAGAGTTAGAAGAAGCAGATGAAACGGGTATTGATGATCAGAAAGAAAAATCATTTCCAATTCCAGAAGTAGTTAGAAATAGAGTTATTGATACCGATGGTTCAATAGCTGTTGGAAAGGCAAAACGTACAATACGCAAGCCTAGTAGATATGCTTAGTCAGATTTATGATTCAAGCAAGTAGAGATAACGAGGGTTTTTACCATTATAGTTGGTTTCGCTACGTCCTGCACAAATGTGAGGTTCACGAGGGTTTGGATACCTAGCTCCACCTTACATCCTAACTAGAGGTCTAAGATAACAACTTTACAAGGGTATGGATACCTAGCTCCACCCTACGTCCTTTCAAGAGGTTCTTACGAGGGTACAATTACCTAGCATCGCCCTACATCCTAACAGAGATTAGGTTCTTATTTATTTTATTTGTCTTATTGTTGTCGGGAGTGTTGTAATCAGAATGAGTTACAATACATACTTGCAGTGCAATTCAAGAATGCACGTGTGCATCCGAGGAACTCCGGTCACAGTATAAAAGGGATAGATTGTGAAACAAATAAACTAAGATTATTGATCGTGTAACACCATGTACTTATTATACCAGTCTATACGATTATTTATAACAGTACCTTTCAACTAACATAACCGATGAGCGTCTACAATCATTAGTGTCAACAATTGTGTATCTACTTACCATGAACGAGTCTTTCATTAGACTGGAACCTCCAATTTATATAATGCTCTTATRACCATGAGGGATGGACATCAATCCATTGCTTATTCGCTATGTTTTAATTTCAAGATTCCTGTAATTATCCCATCTACTTATAAGACAAAACTAATTTATTTTTAGAAAACCACTTTATTGCCACAAGTCTTGAAGAATCAAGGTTGGACTACACGCTTGGGAATCAAGAATATGTAAAAGCGAACTTCACATTTTGAATGCCCAGATAACATCACATACACTTTATACAGTACTACCCAAATGTGCGACAGCGCCGATTACGCTTATCATGGAGGAAAACATTGTAAACACTTTGCCTTTCATCTCCACACAACCACCGAGAAGTGCAGATAACTGGACGTAATCTAACCCGCAGAATGGCAAAGGCAAGAGCTTTTTGGAGGGTTTGATTACAAAGGGGAAATGGAGTCAACCATACATCGTAGAGTATATGACATCATACTAAGTTAGTGGAAGTAACTATGCGCCGGCCCAACGGGACGGCTATGAGACCCTATATATGTGCTTTCACAATACACCACAGTAAGTATACTTTTACAGCTACTGGGAGCCAAACCAGTATGCTTACCGTATAAGGAGCCGAGCTTATACGAAGCTAGCGGGAGCCAAACCGTCTAGAAACAATTATTCATAAGTTGGGAGCCAAACCAACAATTTTATTATTATTATTACTGATAATTGATAACTTTATTTAAGTGACCATACATCATTTACCATATACAAGACCATTTAGTGTCAAGTAATTCTTAAAAGTGGGCTCATCGCACAACTACGCTGTCGCTCCTCCTCAAAAGCATCAACCAATCATCCCTAACCTCAAGATTTACCATGATATCAATACATACAACCAAAAGAATAGAATGAGCACTCTCAGTTAGAGCAAGACATACAACCAAGATAATTCAGGGTAACTATACCTTATCTTTGATATAGCAGCAAGACAAATACAACCATAAAATAACATTGTTCTCTCAGAAGGGAATTGATGCAATAATCATTTAGAGCAAGACAAATGCCAAACATACTGAAGTACGCATCTTTCCAATTAGTTACGACTTAATACGAACACTTTCCCTCTCCATATTAATCACAAACCGAAGATACTCCAAATCTTCACTATGTTGAGGAATTAAAACTGATTTGTTGTAATTGACTTGTAAGGTAAAATATGATTTAATTTTGGAGCGGAATCCTGAAAATAGAATCGTACTCCATTCTTATAAATATCATCAGCAGTATGTGGATACACAATAGAAACATCTGTTTATGAACATTGTCGAAGTTTATTGAAATATTATCAAAGAGGTTAATTAAAGTAATAAGTATTGTCATACTGACTTTTCTTATGATTGGCATTCCTACGCTGAGGGGAGCCATATGGTGAATAGCGATTGTAACCTTGAGCTGGTGGCATCATCAATGTTATGCTTCCTTCTCTTGTTATCAGTAGAGGTTACTGTCGTTGATGTGTTGTCTTGTTTTCTTTTGTGTGACATGTTAATTTTATATTTTTTATCAGCAAAGAATAAGCTGTTCTATTTTTTATACTAAATATATTGTTATTGTAAACAAAAGTATGAACGCATTATTATCGTGAATTAAAGCAAGTAGCATTTTATTATATATATTCTGGTCTATTACAACTCTATTTTAGATTTTAGCACTTTCCACATCAGAGTGATTAATTAACATCTCTGGACAAATGAAAATCGATTATGAAGGTAAATTTAAGGTTGTAGTATCATTTCCAACCTTTATAAATCGGAATATATGTAGGGTAATAAAGTTCTTTATATTTGGGGAGATGCATAATATCAGCGTGCATGTGCTCACAAGTGACGCAGAAATCTGGCGCTAGAGCAGGGGCATAACCAATTCTAGAATGGTTTGTTTTCTGGCAGATGGCACATTTTGCACAGAATTCTTTGCAGATTTTCATCAGGTTCTTAGGTGGTCTTGGCTCTAATAACTCAATATAATTGTATAAAGAGTTTGCTCCAAAGTGAGCTCTGGCATGCAATGTTTCAAGCAATTCTTTGATTTCCTCAGGGGACATTTCTTCAAACCTTTTGGCGTCAGATCTTTTCTCTTTCGCAAAAATTACTTGTACATGGGAAGCTAGATCGGCTAAGGTATTGTCCTCCCCCGGCACATGATAGATATCGAAATCATATTCCAAAAGTAGTGACATCCATCCTGACAGGATTGTATTCTTTCCGTTAGCCTTTTCTATTGCTTCAAATATATGCGTTAATGCCTTGGCATCAGTATGGAGTTTAAATGGTCGGCCCAGCAGGTAGGTTCTATAATAGTTTGTATGGACAACCACTGATAATAATTCTTTTCTAGGTATCGAATAATTCTTCTCACTTTTTGATAAAACTCTAGAATTAAATTCTAAATAACGCTTTTCCCCTTCCACTGTTTGGAACAGAACCGCACCAATTGCAGATGCACTGGCGTCCGTTTCTAATTCTAATGGTATTCCCTCCAGTGGGAATTGTAGGAATGGTACTTTAGTTACTAATTCTTGGTAAATTGTCTGATAGCACTCTTCCCATTTTGGTTCCAAATTCCAATCAAATGACTTTGGCTGAGTAGTTACTATCGATTGTATTGGGAGTAGAAGTTCTGAAGCGTTGGGAATGAACCTCCGTTGTTGTACTTAGTAAAGGAACTTTGGTCACAAAGAAGAAACACTTCTCTCTTCTGACGGTCAGGCATACAGAGGTTAGGGCCTCTAGAACTTTCTTAACATGATCCACATGTTCTTCTATAGATCTACTGTAAACTATAATATCATCTATGAAGTTGCACGCAAAACTTGCAAAGCCCCAACTTTGTAACAATGCGCGTATCATTCTCTGGAATGCGGAAGGTATATGCTTGAGGCCTAAAGGGCTGTTATGAACCGAAATCGTTGATTTTGGCATGTAAAGCCCGTTATAGATCGGTCTTTGCTTCGTAATGGTACTTGTAGATAGGCAGATCTCAAGTCTATTTTGCTAAAGATTTTAGAACGTGATTCACTTATAGTCTTAAATGTGTGGTCGATACCAGGTAGGTCATTTGTGTCGTCCTTGATCAATTTATTAATAGGTACAAAGTTATGTACAAAGCGCCACTTTCCGGAATAAATAAGAAAGCAGTTTGTGTTGAAGTGTCCCATCTTTTGTTCCAACTCGTTTCAATGCAAATCTAAATCGATGAGTTCTTCACAAATACCCTCTTTCACCCATTCTAATACTTGATCTAAGAATTGTTTCGCTACATTTGAGGGTACTGGCATTTGTCTTGACCAACAGCCTCCTGTTCGGTCCTCTTCGTTATTGAATTCTATCTTAATTTCACCAATGGTGCTGACCTTGTTTTTAGTTGCATGTAGCTCTCGATACAAGTGTTCCATTGATTAGCCTCAGGGTGATACACAACCTTTTCCATTAGCTTGTTATTCTCATCTTCCAAGATTTCTTCAAAATTTTTCATGCAATAGTTTTGTGTATAGTTTTGTACTTGATTTCTTGTGATACGACTCATTCCTTCTATTATATCAAGACCAAAGATAATATCTGAGTCCTCTGCAATAAAATAGTCGTATAGACAAGTGTAGGTAACAAGTGTTTACACGATCAATTCTAATAGTTGTTTATTATGAACATTCAAGCATCCTTTTTATACCGCTGTGGAACTTCCCTACAAAGTTCCATATGAACTTCGATACTAGTACGAACATCTCCTTACTGGCTAGTTCCCTTGTAATGGATGTTACATTACAACACTCCCCACGATGCAAGCGACAAGATAACTGTTTTAATCACTCGCTAATCTAAATCCAAACCTAATCAGACACCGCGCTCTGCTAGGACGAAGACTCTGATGCATATCACCAAAGAGCAACTCCGTATTCCACTATAAAATAAAATATTGAATTTCCTTCTTCAATAAAACCTAAACACTCATTGTAATAGGACGTAGGAGTGAATGCAAAACACAATCACCAACCTCGTAACCTGACATCAAGAATCAGGACGCTGGGAAAACCACATTCTCGGTTAAAAACCCACGTAAGTCATCTTACTGACTCAGCCACCACTCGGCCTACTGCTAACCTTGTAGCCAAAATAATATAGATCTATAGATTGGCTATTCAAGCCTGTGCACAAAATAAATAATAATAACCGGTTCACTAACAATATGCGCATAACAATAACATTGCCAAATTCAATTCAACTTGGTCTTTTTTCGAGCCGTGCTTCCCCATTCTGCTTCAGCTATAACTTTTCGTTTTCTTTCACGATTAACCCTACCAACGACAACAGAAGTTGACACGTTGTTTGGTTGAACATTATCTGGTACGAATGTTTTGTCTCTTTGATTATCAATACCGACTTCACTGACTTCTTCCTCTTCATCGTCAACAAGATCAGCATAAACTGGTCTGTTTAATAACTTTTGACCTTCGGCTAAAGCTGTTTTCTTCAAAAAATTTGCTGGAACTTTGAATCCTTTCTCGTAATCACTTTTAATTATGTATTCACCATTGATAGGTGTTCTACTTACAACCTCGTACGGACCTTCGTACAGAAATTCACCTTTTTTCTTTGTAGGATTACGTAACATTACGATATCACCTGGCTTGTAAATGCTTGTTTTCTTATGATAGGTATCCTTCTCAAAGTTTGTTACTCTCATCTTGTATATCATATTAGAAACACTATCCTTATGAACTCTCCAAAATTTATCCATCTTATCCCTATCTTCTTGTAAGAGCTTTTCATCATCTTTATCTGGACATGCATGATTGAATGGACCTCTTCCGAACATGAGTGTAAATGGTGTTGCTAACATCTCTGAATGAACTCTGCTGTTCATGGCGAATTGACACAATGGTATTAAATCTTCCCAATGTCCAATGTGCTTTTTGTCCTGGAACGTTAATTGTAACTTCAGTAGAAGCGTCCTTATTGTTTTGTTTTGAGCTTCAACTAATCCATTTGCATGATGATTATATGCAATTACTCTATTGTGTTTCGTTCCTGCCTGATCACACACTTCTTTGACTGCTGAATTAATAAACTCATTTCCATTATCTGACTTGATTGTTGCTGGAAATCCAAATGTGTAAAATACTTGCATGATTGCATCCGATACTTCGGCTTTTGTTTTGCCTAATAGTGGTTTCAACCATACAAATCTTGAAAATTTATCCACCATAACAAGTAACTGTGTATAACCCTGTAAACTTCCTCCAATATGCATCAAATCAATATGAATATGCTCTCCTGGTAAACAAAACTTGGGTTCTTGTAATGGTGCATAACCAATGCGTTGGCCATTGATTTGCTGACATATGTAACACTTCTTCACATATTCTTGACACTTCTTCTGTAAATACTTGATTCTGATATTAGGGTGGTTCAATCTGATAAAGTTAACCATTCCATTCGTTCCCCAATGCGCTTGATGTGCCTCCTCAATGATCTCTTTTTCTTTCTCTGCTGCTGGTACGCTGACTGTTATTTTATTTAATCTCGATAAAACGTCTGGTAATACGTTGTCCGTGCCTTTGATGTGGTGTACTTCGAAGTTGTACTCCGATATTGTTGCTATCCATGCTGCTAGGGTTGTATTCTTCGAATTTGGGTACTCCAATTCTTTGATGATATCTGTCAACGATCGGCTATCGGTGTGTARTTTAAAATGTCGACCTAAAAGATGATGTCGATAATGGTTGATGTGTACTACAATCGATAATAGTTCCTTCTTTGGTATACTATAATTAATTTCGGACTTGGTCAATACTCTTGAGTGAAATCCTAAATAACGTTTCTCTCCCTCAATCCATTGAAACAATGCTCCTCCTATTCCTGTAGCGCTGGCATCTGTYTCCAACTCTAATGTGACGTTCGGTAACGGGTAGTGTAGAAACGGAACGTTGTCTATTAGTGCTTTACACACGTTTTGATACGCTTCTTCTAATTGTGGATGTTCATTCCAATTGAACTTCTTCAATTTCATTTGCATTAACGGATAAAGTAGATCACTGGCATGTGGTATAAACCTACGAAAGAAATTGATGAATCCAATTAATGATTGAATGTGTTTTCTTGTTGAAGGTCTTTCCTTTCTTTGTAGCATGTTGCACACTTTGTCCATGTTTGGCTTCATTCCTGCTTGTTCAATCCAAAATCCGAGTAATGGTACTTTTGTTGCGAAAAAGTTACATTTGGCTGGTTGAATGGTCAAGTTGACTGCTGTTAAGGCCTTCAACACGTTTTGTACGTGAATGATGTGCTCTTCCACGGATTTGCTATATATGATTATATCATCAATGTGGTTACAGGCATAATCTGTTAAATTGTTAGCTTGTAGTAGCGCCTTGATCATCCTTTGAAAAATGGATGGAATGTGTTTCAAACCTAAAGGTGCTGTTATAAATCTATATCGCTTACCTAAACACGTGAATCCTGTTATGGACTTATCTTGTGACCTTAAACAAATTTGATGATAAGCTGATTTCAAATCTAACTTGGAGAAGATGTGCGATCCTGATGATCCTACTTTCTTGAATACTTCATCTATTCCTGGAACATCGTTTGTATCACTTTCTATCAACTTATTGATTGGTATAAAGTTGAAAACGAATCTTGGTTTGCCCTTCATAATTAGGAACCAATTGGTATTAAACAATCCCATGTCTTTTTCCTCTTCTGTTCGATGTGAATCTAAGTCTACCATCTCTTCTACAATCTGATCTCTAACCCATTCTTTAACCATTTCGTGGAACCTTAATTCGGCTTCTAGTGGGTGGTATGATTTTGACCATGATCCTTTTCTCCTTGATTCTTCCTCTACAAATTTAATGGCAATCGTTCCGATAGTGCTGTGTTTGTCTACTGTAGCTTTATTTGCTTCTAGAAAATCGGCAATGTGGACCATGTATTTTTCAGCGTCGGGATGGTATCTTACTCCTTTACTTTCCTCTTCGTGATTTCTCTCTATAATCTCGTCCATTGGTGTCTGTTGATATTTCTTCATAAAGTTCTCTACTGTTTCATTCGTCATGTCTGAAAAGATATCGTAAATGTCTTTGATTCTGAAAATCTTGCATATGTTCCTTCCGAATATAACTTCATCATCACATGTCGGTAATACAACGAATGTATGCTCAATCTTAGCCTCTTGGTATATTACTTCTACTTTTGCTGTAATGCAACGGACTGTCCTTTTATCTGGGAATCTCACCAATATCCTGGCTGACTTGTTTATCGAAACTTTGTAATCTTTCTGTTTGATCACTTTCTTCAGGAAATCGTTACTTATAACACTGAGTTGTGCTCCTTTATCAACTAAGGCTTTCGCGGATAGACCATTTAGTTTCGTATCAGCATACTGAAGACTCTCGTAGATAAGACCGTCGTCGTCGTCGAATTTATTATTAGTGTCATTTGTTTCTTCTTCCATATCATTTTGGCTGTTATCTTCATCCTCCCCATAAATGATAGGTTCTCCATAACCTTCTTTATCATCTCTTGGAACAATGGCGTCTCCTTTGGCAATCTCGATGAACTCCATTTTATTTAACTTGAAGGTTTGGCGTTGGAGCGGCTTGTTCTTGTTATTGTTGATCTTGTTTGGAATAAATTTTGATTTCTGACCTTCATTGTTTAAACCTAACTTCTTCTTCAGGTGTTCCGGCATGTACTTATTCTCCTTCACCGTTGGACCTTCTGTTTCGGGGCAATCTGGTTGTATGTGGGTATGGGAATTGCATTTCCAACAATGTTTATCCACTACTGTTTTGGTCTTGTTCTCTGTCTTGTTCTTTAAATTATGAACATGCTTGTTTAAGCGATTCTTCCTATATTCCTTGCTTAATTGGATCTTGACTTCTCTGTTGCTAGGATTTCCTTTAACGTACATGGTGGACTCAGTGGGACTCATGATGTAACTTAAAAAATCGATCATTTCTTTGAATGTCATTACTTTGGGATCTCCTCCACCTCGTGGTGCGCATTCAGCTCTCAACAGTTGTTGGTGATAATGTGGCAGTGATATATAAAAAATCTCACCTGCTTCATACTCGTTGATGTTCAAGATGGAGATGTAGGAATAGATCCTATTGTGGTATTTCAAAGTAAACTCTCCTACTCTTGGTTTGATGGCTCTCAATTCTTGTTTGTAGAACTCAATTGTTTTAGATGTATCTAGGTCTAATAGAATGTCTTGCTTTGACTCATTCCACGATAATTTGTTCAAAATTGGATCTTGGTATCTATTACTGATGATTACTCCCTTTTCTTTGTCTACGATGGATGCCAACAACGGTAACATGTCCTTAGTCATCACACGATGATTAGCTAGGTATTGCTCGAAGTAATGCAAATCTTGCACTAGTCGTCCTTGGCGTACTTTTGGCTTGTCGTCCAAATCGTGAATCCTTTTATTCTGTTGTTGTATCTCCTTTTCTTGTTTAGCTTGGGCTTCTTTCTGCATATCGATGAACTTTCTTCGAAATCCTATTGTTTGTGCGATTCTTTGTGCTGCAGATTGGGCTAGTAAAGTTTCAAACTTTTCCTTGATAAAATAATCCTTAATTTGGTTCTCTGTGATGTTTAGTGATCCGTCTGGTCCTACTGAACGATATTTATCCATAACCTCAGTCCATTGGGTTTCTTCCACGTTGTTTGAATTGATGCAGATTTCACTCCACGAAAATCCATTCGCTTTGGCTTGTTCTTCTGCCATAAATGCTTTAAAATCCATCTTCGGCGGTTTCATCTCTGTTGTCTCTGTTGCTTTGAAATCTAACACTGTAGGTACAATGATTCCTGGTGTTCCTGGTGCTTTTCTTCTTGGTGTGTACATTCTTGCAGTATAGTTCTGGGTATGCTTGAATAAAGATTCTTGTAAAAAATGCAATAAAATAGTCGTATAGACAAGTGTAGGTAACAAGTGTTTACACGATCAATTCTAATAGTTGTTTATTATGAACATTCAAGCATCCTTTTTATACCGCTGTGGAACTTCCCTACGAAGTTCCATATGAACTTCGATACTAGTGCGAACATCTCCTTACTGGTTAGTTCCCTTGTAATGGATGTTATATTACAACATATACCCAAGTCGAATTATTCCCAACCTTTCAAATAAATAACATTTCTGATGGTGACAACTGACAGATCTTGCCGCCAAATCTAATTGTAACACGAAATCTAAAAATGAAACAACTCCTTTCTATTTATATTAGATCTCTGTGTAAAAATTAAATTGAAAGCACATCATGGAGCAAGCTTATGAATTTCATGCGGCATCAATCATGTCAGCTCCTGGTAAGAACATAAACGCTAAAGACGACGGATGTTGCGCCGATGCAATTGTACAGTGGCTTAAGAGCGCATGGATGTGTAAGACCATTTCTTATTATTCTTATTTCAAAGATGGCATAGGTATTACCAATAGAAATAAAAAACGGACTCAGAATACAAGTGAAATACATTACGAGGAGGTACCGAAAGATAGTCCGAAAGTAGATTTCATAGCGTATAGCAGCGCTTGATAGAGTTAAATAATGTAAATATAGTGTAAACAACGATTAAGTGAAATAAAGATTTTGCCTTAACTTTAAATAATGATGACAACCTATAGTGTTTTCAAAGACATCATTATACTGAAAAATAATGAATCAACAAAATTTTGAATACTGTTATCTAATGTTCTCAAGACAAACCTGTTACAATTAATATTAATAGTTTGCAGAATACCAATCAATAAAAGACCTACTATTCGTTCGAATGTGGTGGACAAACTACCATGAGAGGCACGCAGTCACCGCAAAGAACGACAGCACCATCAGGTACCATACATATCAGCTCTCTTCGACAAATGTCATATCGACTACAACTATCACAAATATAATTACATGTATGATTTGGAATAACAATTCGCATCAAAATCAAATTCGCTCCAACATGCCATTAGCCGATATATTATGCGAACAGACTCGATTATACAAGATGCATTCAAATGGATAAATTGTCAATTAATCAAGGCGAAGCAAATCCAAGTCTTTGCTAATGAGGAAATTATTGATTTCATGATTATAATTGTGAATTTATAATCAACTTTTGCATTAGAGAATAGAATGGACCTTATCAACAAAAAGACTTTCGATAACTATATATATATTCGCATATATAAATAGAAACCACAGAGAGTCCAAAAGCATCGAAAGATTTAGACGCACAAAATGTAAATCACTCCTGCACATGTACATTATATTCGAAGATGTAAACTTGCATCAAATTATCACCAACATGTGTCGAAACGATACTGGTCAAAAAATCCATACATGATTGAAATGCATTTCAAATCAAAATAGAGGATGAACCCAGAGTAGACCTCATGTTATTCTCCCCAAAACGTTTGTTGATTATCCTCCTCTTCTTTGCCTTTGCTTGCTTCCATAAAGAAAGGAAGCTGGAAATTTTAAACCATTTAAAACCAATGAAACAAGTGTGTCACACACTTTCTATATATATTTAACCATGAAATAGTAAGAATAAATAACATCTGTGGTAAAAATTAATTCTGAATTTTTCATTCTTTCACAGCATCACAGTTTATTTCTTCACTGAACTGAATTGTTTTACATGATATGACCTTCAAACTTTTTAAATGGTACATATAGAGGAGAATGCAATTGCGCTCCTACTTGATTAGACTCAAACCAACGAACACCTATTGGTGTCCACATCTATCCCAACGCAGCCATTAAATTCAAGTTTTGTAGTGGGATGTTTACATGTAGCCGCTGTTCAAAAGGTGTATAAAGTGCTTGGGATCAAGATTAAAGAGTGCGTATTACCTGGTGCGCAAGGGTCAGACTCAATCAAGAAGTTTACGGAATCCTTAAACGAAAAGATCGGCATGAATCACACAACTAAAAAGAATAAAATTTTTTAGACCTCATTTATTTTTTATTGCAGTCATCCGTAGTTTTTGTGATTTGCGTGATTTTTGATACCGTTTAGAAACATCCGCGTTTCCCATTGTAATTGTTACCACCCTACGCAGTTTATCAAATATTTGATAATTTGTGAATTGGTTACCAACTTAAATTTTAAGTAGGTTACGGAAGAAATGATTTATATCCAAGAAGACGATAATATGTGTTTTTCAGAATGTGACATGTCAGATATGGATGACGATGACATGTTTGCTGACAGTGACGAAAAACAAAAAATGAGAAAAGTGTTAGAGAGGACCAACGTTATACACCCCACTCCTTTTCAAGACTCCTTTTATAATCACACCACACCTTCTGGCGGATTAGCAAATGCCGGAATAACAGTAGCATTCAGAGGTGGATTTAACCTAATATACCCAAGCGCGCTACCCTTTATCAATGAATGGCACGTGGTGGATATATGTAACCAGGTACTTACTTTGCCGGCAGGTGGAGCAGCACACCTAAGTTGGACCGCTGAGACGGCGGCCGTTGCGCCAACAGTCTTCCTTCAAGCTAACAAGGAGAGGACTAATACTACAGTGGCAGTCAACACGGGGACCATAACTACTCCTGTCATGGTAACTTATTCTGTAGTTGTACAGTTTGTGGAGAGGGCATTTTACTTTGTTGCTTTAGCACAAGTAGCGCCGGTGCCAATAGCATATGCTTATAATGCGGTACCGCCGTCCAAGATGTTGGCGTTTTTGCATTATAGCGGAGCAATGCTAATTCTCCCACGCATATTCGCGTCGCCACCAGCTCAACTTAAACTGAAGTTGAACTTTGCATTGTTGATCTCAATAGATATAGCAACATTCTCTTGGGAGAACAATAATGCAGTCAACATTTTTTCAGGTGTGTCAACGACTGATAGAACGTTGATAAGGGTAGGAGATTCAGTGTACCATATACAAAGAGAAAGATGGGACAACATGGTCGCTCTAACCCATATAACCCGAAGGAACTACACATCCAACCTTAGGCTACCGGATTATAGCAATATTAATAAATAACTTTGCTAACAAAACAAATTCCGGTTCTCTGTTAATCGTCTTGGACTTGTTCTGTAATAAAAAGTTGTATAGACAAGTGTAGGTAACAAGTATTTACGGGTCTACGATCAACAATCTGGCATGAACCTGTTGAATGATTTCAAGAACATTTAGTAACCACATATCAGAGATTAACTCTGTTCATCATGTCTAGGAGGTGATAGATATATACTTTGAAATGTCCCTGTACTCTCTCATACCAGTAACAGTTTTTTATTAAGGTTAAACAGAAATAGTTTAAATTGGTGGGCTTATGCAGGATTATTTTGTTCGTCCAGGATTATTTTAATTCTGGTCACCCCTCTTAATCAATTCAATTAGACTTTATTACCGGTCAAGTTCAAGTTAATCATCAAATCCAAGTCAATCACAAATTAGAAAAAATTGATTAAAAATTATATCTTACAATTTTCAACATTAAATATCAAACATTAGGCGTCGCAACCCACAGATCTTTTAACATTAATCTGAAGCGATCTTAGTAGAATACTCAATAGATATAAATGATATCTTTGAAACCACATTGTTATTGAGATACATGTGTCCAAAAACGGTCAACCAAGTCAAAATGATTAACCTGACTTTGAAATTTTATTTTTAAGAAAGTGCTTGTCTTGAACTTGACCGGTAATACTTCAACATCAACCGAGAAGGATGACTGAAGCCACCTAGCAAAAACACGGCGTTACGAATTATATTTATTTATTAAAACAATCTCATTGACAGTACGCCTTCACTTGATCGCTTAGCTCAAATAAGAGCTTATCTGGGGTATGAAGTTGTACATTCCTGAATGTTGCTAATGAATCTATATTTCCGAATCGAACAGGGACGTTGTTAGTCATATCACATTCATAATACATCTTTTGTCGTCCGTTCCACCTGTTTACTAATTTATTTTCACTCACAGAGTATACTGTACCATTATAAGTATAAACGCTAAAGTAATCTTCGGAGAGATAGGATCCAATGTATGGTTTTTTCTTGCACTCAATTCCTGCACTAGTAGTGTATTTGACCTCATATCTTGTATTCTCCTCGTAGTTTTCAATATCAATAAAAAGAAGGCCTTTAGCAAAGGTTTCAACGCGACTTTTTTTGTGCTCATAATCTATGTAGTATTTTTGGTTCTGAACAGTACTACCAAAGGAATAACCATCTGCAGACATGCTACTAGGCGAAAATCTAGATGGTCTCAAGGGATCTTGGGCGAAAACGAAAGTGCTTTCCACATCGGGTCATATTGGAAATACGATTGGTAAAATTGGTTTTGTAATAGGGTTCCAATAACACTTCCTATCGGTCAACTTAAGAGGAAAACCGATTGGATCTATTGTTTTGCCAGTTGATACATGGTCTGATGGTCGTGGCCTATTGTTTTCTCAATCACATCATTGAATGCAGCGGGGCCAATAGCATCACGACTCGCCTCTTCAATACCGGTTACATCTTTCACACAGAACAGCGTCCACACAACACCAAACATTAATAAATGTTATTTTTTTATTAACTGAAGACATACATATTTGTTGATACAATCTTTCGTAATTAGAAGTTTTCCAAGATAATTCTCGCCTTCCAAGTCAAAAACATCCCCAACAATCGCACTGCTATATTTGTAACAACCGAGCAGTGGATGTTTGTCTGGAAATGTTAACTTCTGTACTTTAATTTGGGTTCGATCCTTTGAAATGTCCTGAACCCGCGCGTACATTATTTCACCACTCTCTGAGCGATACATAATGTCATCGTTAGGCTTTATGGTGTGCCTTGATCCACAAACTTCGTCCATATAATACATATGTGGATACAAATAACGAGCAGATTGTACAATCATCTCTTGTTCTCCAATCCATTTCTCAAGGTCACGGCAATTAGATTGTTGGATGTACCTTCTAAAAACCCGATGTTTTGCCTCAAAAGG